>OZ005654.1:139049242-139219242 GCA_963930645.1 Salticus scenicus
GAACGAATCCTAATTTAATACTATAAAAACACATTTTTCCTTCGAAACCAACTATTCTTTCAGTTTTCCAGATTCGGTGTATCTCTATGAGCGTTAAATCAGCATTTTTGAGGAGTCATGTCATCTCACATTAGTTTCATGCATCGCTATCACCACCTATTCCACAAAGAAAATGATGATTGTGTAAGTCCCAACTAGTTTTTGATAAGCTGCAAAGATGTAAGGTCATGTGTTTCTTTTGAAATTGGATTTTAAAAGTATTCTACGTCAGGATGTTTGGAGAGGTGGCTAATTTTAACGTCCTCCTTATTTCCACGTGTGAAAATAAGCGCTGATGATCCGTATAGTCAAAGAAAATTCCTTTTCTCTTACACGCAATCACTCGCCGTAGATTGATTTATGAATATTCTCTCTCCTAATCTCGGGTGCATCATCAAAAGTGTCGTAAAATTTAATCAGTACAAAAACCCTTAACGGGTTAAAAGTTTGTGACGCAGCTACTTTATCACTATAAGAATTTGAAATATGGGTCTTAAAAATAATGATATCAAGTTTTAAGTGACGCTCTTCTATTAGTTAAAATATACATAGATTTTCTTATTTGATCATTCGCTTTTTTCTTTTATTTATATTTACAATGCAAACATAATATTTTTAACTTCAAGATAAGACAAATATATAAAATATACTCACTGATGCTTTTTCATTTTCATTTCAATTTCAAAATAACAGTTTTAAAAGGAATGATATAAAAATTCCAGTCACGCCTCGGTGTCATTTTAAAAGATTTGTTTTTAGATTCCATTAAAATTACCTTTGTTTTGTCTGATAAAGTATATTTACACATTCAAACAGTGCTTTTAATTTTTAAATATGCTGTCAAATAATCACACTTTCACTGAGTTTGCATTATAAATAAAAATTATTTATTTCAATAAATCGATTTGTCTTTTGCGTCACGCTATCCAAAACTGTGAGTAAAATATATGTAAATGTTATTTTGTATCATAGTATCCAACTAAGTGAGAATTTCTGCAAAGAGACAGTGTGATGCAAAGAAAACATTTGCACAAATTTTACTTGCAGTTTTGGATAGCGTGACGCAAAAGACAAATCGATTTATTGAAATAAATAATTTTTATTTATAATGCAAACTCAGTGAAAGTGTGATTATTTGACAGCATATTTAAAAATTAAAAGCACTGTTTGAATGTGTAAATATACTTTATCAGACAAAACAAAGGTAATTTTAATGGAATCTAAAAACAAATCTTTTAAA
Source organism: Salticus scenicus (assembly GCA_963930645.1). Taxonomy (NCBI): domain Eukaryota; kingdom Metazoa; phylum Arthropoda; class Arachnida; order Araneae; family Salticidae; genus Salticus; species Salticus scenicus. The sequence continues at coordinate 139,050,522 of OZ005654.1, forward strand.
ATGACACCGAGGCGTGACTGGAATTTTTATATCATTCCTTTTAAAACTGTTATTTTGAAATTGAAATGAAAATGAAAAAGCATCAGTGAGTATATTTTATATATTTGTCTTATCTTGAAGTTAAAAATATTATGTTTGCATTGTAAATATAAATAAAAGAAAAAAGCGAATGATCAAATAAGAAAATCTATGTATATTTTAACTAATAGAAGAGCGTCACTTAAAACTTGATATCATTATTTTTAAGACCCATATTTCAAATTCTTATAGTGATAAAGTAGCTGCGTCACAAACTTTTAACCCGTTAAGGGTTTTTGTACTGATATCATTACTTTTTAGAGGTTATTGATCAAAAAATTAAAACGAGTCATTCCGGCTCATAGGAAGGTTAGGTTGATTTATCTTTTCTTATGAAGATGCCACCATCTTTTTTCAAAATGACAGCTACAATTTATTAATGAACTTGGTAGATTTATTAAAGAGGTCTATTTACATATGGAGTTTTAAGCAAATCGGTTCAAAAGTTATTGTGATAATTTTCAAGTGGCCACCATTTAGAAACAAAGGACAGAGTGACTGAGATGCCCAGTGAACTTATCAAAGATATTTGAATATGTCAACTGTGCAAATGCGATTCAAACTGATTCCATATTACAAAAGTTATTGTAATAAAAAAATTTTAAGTGGCCGCCACTTGGAAACAAAATGGTGGAGCAAGTTGCCTAGCAAACTTTTCCAAGATATTTAAACTGTATTAAATTCACTCCCCAACTTTGATCTGAACCCAGTGGCGCCGATTATGTGGGGGCTTGAGCCCCCCCAGAAAATTTTCTGTAAGGGATCAGCCCCCCCAGAAATTTTGAATACTGATTCTCTATTAAACAAGAAATTCTTTTCTCTATTTCTTATTTAGTTTCTTACCAAAATCATAGCTGTAAAATAAGGTTGTTGCAATTGAAAATGGACATAAATCGACTAAGAAAAAAAGAAAGAAAAACAAGAGAGGCTGAAAGTCTCTGTATGGGGCGCGGGGTGAGTTCAGAGGAAGATGATTCCCTTTACTGTGCTACACTTATAGTTTGTGCATGAGGAGCAAAAGTTTTCAGAAACATCGATGCAAAGTAATATAACTATTTTTACAAAAGTTACTGCCATATAAATTCGATTTACATAAACTAAATGGCAAAGATTATGATGGCATTTTCAGGTCCAGTTTTGGGGCCCTTTGCTACTCAGAGCCCCTGGCACGTGCCCCTGTGTTAATCAGGCCGTTGTTTGTGTGTGCATATGTTCTTTTCCTTGGGTAAGCGTGTGTACATTATTACACCATATTTGATGACCTTGTATTAGAAATGTGATGCCCCCCACCCTCAAAAAATAATCTTGGCTACGGCCTTGGTTCGAGCCCCCCCAGAAATTTTTCAAAGTCGGCGCTGCTGTCTGAACCAGTTTAGTATTCTAAAAGTTATCGTTGTGGCATATTTTCAAGTAGCAGCCTGATTTCAAGTGGCTGCAACTTGGAAACTAGATAAATGTTGGAACAAAATTCATCCAAGATATTTGTGTGATAAGTTCAATGTCCAACTTAAATTGATTCAGTATTTCAAAAGATGAGAAAATTGCATATATTTCGGTAATCAGATGCAAAAATTATGTAATCAGAAAACATACGCCAAAAAAAGGCATAAATCTCGCTGATTTTTGACTCAATATATGTATTTAACATCTGTGATATCACTTTTCAGAAATAGCACGAATTTCGTCCATTATAGCAGCGAAAATATTTGCCTATCTTTATTTAGTGAAAAAGAGAAACAATCGCTATTTGAGCAATTAGCCATGATAAAGGTAAATTTTGTTAATAAGACATGAAACGATGGATTTCGACCCAGTGGCAGAAACACCGCAACATAGTTACGGACACAGAAAAGCGGCTTGCAGACAGTGTTTGTCTGCAACTTTCGAATAACAATTCACTTAAAAAAAACTTCTGTATAAAAACTAAAACTAATACTTTTATTATTTATAATTATCTATATTGTGTTGTGTCAAACATTGCTATAAAATATTTAATTGAATGAGATGAATTGAATGAGTACACACAATTGTTTATACTATATTGTCCTGCAGTAAAATTGTATTCGTGTATTGTTGCACGATATCACCTGATGTTACCCCCCCCCCCCAATCACCTTTCAGGCTTTTTGAGTGTAAGCCATTTTCACCACTGATTAACACAAATTTTGCAGACAGATTATGAAATTTTAAAAGCCTGTCACAGACAGCTACGAAACTTTCTGCCACTGGGGATTTCGATAATTCACTGCAAAAATATTATGTTGTTTTGTAATGAATTAACAGCTTATTTCGTACTTTGAAAGATTAAAAGTAAATGTTATCGGTTAAACGATCCCGTATTGTAGATAGACTTTTGTGTTGCGTATTTCTGCAATGTATAAATAATAAAAAAAGTAATTTCATTATTGTTTTGTGAAATAATCTCATATCTCAGCAATCATTTTTTAAAAACATACAAAATTTAATAATTAGCAGTGAAATTCCAGTGGCAGAAAGTTTTGTAGCTGTGTGCGACAGGCTTTTAAAATTTCAAAATCTGTCTGCGAAATTTGCCTGTAATCAGGGATGAGAACGGCTTACACTCAAAAAGCCTGAAGCTGATAGCAGCAATCTTTGGGGGAGAGAGCTTAACAATAGTGGTGATCTCGTGCAACAATACACAAATACAATTTTACTACAGAACTATAGTAATAAACAATTATAAAATAATAAGTTGAACTCATTCAATTAAATATTTATAGCAATGTTTGACACAACACAGTATAAATAACAAAAGTATTAGTTTTGATACAGAAATTTTTATCAGTGAATTATGAAGTGGAGGAGAAGTTTTGGAGCAGTTTTAAAAGAAATTAGCACTTTTCTATGTCCCCGTAGAATCTTAGTAACAGGGGAAAAGAATACGCATATGCTGTCTATCAAGGGAGATATAGGCTGCTTAGGTCGCCGTTGTTAAGTACTGTTTTGTGTGTTCCTACCAAGGCACCTATATGGGGGCTCTAGAGTTCCTACCAAAGAGCATCTAAGAGTAAGACGTCATACATGGGTAGCGCATTGTCGCAGGCGAAAAATGTCCGTAAATTGCAGACAAAGACTGTCTGAAAGTTGTGGGCAATTTTTTTTATTAGTACAGAGACAGACAAAGAGTGTTCGAAAGTTACGGACTAATTGTTTTATTAGTGCAGACAAAAACTGTCTGCAAGCATTTATTCTGTGTCCGCGACTATGTCACCGTGTCACGGTGTTTCTGCCACTGGGGTGAAATAATAGTCTATATTAGCAATTAGTTGCTCTTGCATAATTTTAAAAAATAAGCGGTAAAATGATTGATTCCATATTTCAGCAAATTTATTGCATACATCGGATATTGTCTTTGCAAAAAAGGGCGAATTTCATTGATTAACATAGAGATAAAGCCTATTTCAGCAAACAATTAGGATTAAAATAACCTTATTAAGCAACGGCGAAATGATTGCGTGTTTCAATAATCAGCCACAAAACATCGTGAATTTCAGAAATCACCTTTGAAAAGATTTCAAATTTTATCGATTAACGCCGAATTAATATCGTATTTTAGCAATTAGTTGCACTTAAGCATAAATTTTTGACAGTTAATAGTAAAATGATCCCGTATTTCCGAATTAGGCTGCAAAATTATTGCATATTTCGGGATTCAGCTTTGAGAAAAGCATAAATTTCATAGATTAGCGGCGAAATAATTGAGTATTTGGAGATTAAACTTTATAAAGAATACGAATTTCATCGATTAGGCGCAAAATAATACAGTGAATTTTATTAGTTAGCAGAGATATAATAGCGGTATTTGGGAATTAAATGTAAATTTTAACTATAAAAATTGACACCATAGTTAGCGGTGAAAATAATCCCGTATTTTCGAAATCAGCTGCAAAATTATTGTGTATTTCAGCATTCAGCTTTGAGAACAAAGTGCAAATTACGTCTATTATCGACGAAATAATTGAGTATTTGGGACATTTAACTTAAAAAACGCAGAAACTTTATTAATTAGCGATGAAAAAAATTATGCATTTTAGCAATCAATTGTAAAATTATCGCGAATTTTGGAAATCAGTCTTGAAATATGTGAATTTTATCGATAACTGGTGAAATTATAGCATATTTTAACAAGTGGTTGTGACTATATGTATAAATATTGTTAATTTCACATTTATTTTTGCACATGCTGTGCAGTTTTTTTTTTTTTTTTTTTAATAATAATGTATAGACCTTAAAAAAAAAAAAAAAAAAAAAAAAGATGATACCTATATGTACCAGATTGAACAAATATCGAGAGAGAAAAATAGATACCTACCATTCCTTATAGAATGTGTAATTTAATTATTTATGGGGGAAAATTCTTAGGGAATCTACATATTTAAAGCCTGCAACAACTTAAAAATATTATTGTAGATTACAATTTAAAAATTTTTAAATAAAATTATCTAAAAAATAAATATTTAGAAATTATTTAAGTAAAAATTCTTAAATTGCAAATTAGAAGTATTTTGCAACAAATATTTCACTGGCTCCTAATTATTTTAATTATACTTTTATGAAATTTCAGTTCTTTTGGTCAGTAGATTTTGAGCTACACTAAAAAACTAATATCACCAAGAGATTTAAGATTGAAAAAAAAAAAAACCATTAAAAAACTCAAAAGTCCCAATAAGTATAATTGCTAAGCATATTGACTAAATTACTTCAAATTTAGTATCCAGTTGTAAAATTTTCTCCAGGATCTAAAAGTCAAAATTGTGTATTCGTTGGAAATATAAATTTTAACATCGTTGCACACTATTCGAAAATCTGACTTCCAAACAGGGTTGTTGATTTTTTTTATTTTTTTCAAAAAAATCGATTTTTTTTATTTAAATCAAGATTTAATTGATTTTTATTATGTATTCATACATTATTGTACAACATTTGTTTTTTATTATGTGTATATATATGCACAATATCCACACTATCAATCATTTTACTTAAATTATAAAAATATAAATAATATTCTATTTCTATAGAAAAAATCCATGTAGGCATTTATTACCAACATTTTTATTCAACATAATATCTTCATAATAAGAAGTAATTGTATAACAATCATAAATGCGGTAGTATGAGCCACTCAACTTCAGACTTTGACTTTGTAGCTACAATAATGTATTGAAATAAAGCAAAATTTTACTCACACTATTGAACACATAAAATAATTTTGGAAAAGGATAATTTAGTAGGAAATATGACATATAACTGAAGCAATGTATTAAGAGAAAAAAATCTTTACTCATAGTTTCTAATCAAAATTTAAAAAAAAATAAGGAATTAGGGAAGATAAAAAAAAAAAAAAAAAAGATATCCTAAAAAATTTTTACTTAGGTTTAACAAATATCATTTGAATCAAGAAAATTTTTTCACACTTTACCCATTAACAATATTCATATTTTCATTACCATTTTAATACTTTCACTTTTTTTTTTTAATCTTTTTTTTTACATTTAGTGGGTACAATTCATTAAAACAAGCAGTGACAGCAGCCTCGAATTGTATTTAATTGATTATATGTAGTTAAATTAAAATGTTATTATTTTTTAAAAACTTTTTGGAGCCTGCAGGGCTTTTTAAACAGTACAATGTAAACAATGCTATTATTTTTTAAATATCATATGAGCCAATGCTAAATGACATAAACTGGTATAAGAGCTAAATAAATAAGGAAATATTTTCTTTTTTAAATGTTTTTAGAAATTGCAGAAGTAGGAATTTCATAGTAAATATTAAATAATACATTGGGAAATTGAGAACTAAAAACTTTAAAATATATCCTTAAAGTGTTTGAGATAAATGAAGGCGGTAAAAACTGATAAAACCCGTTACACCATTGCACAGTAAGTATTATGCCAACCCTGTGGCAACTTGTACCGCTAAAACGCTCTAGAGTGATCCCTGGTAGCAGGAGTTGTTTATATTTAATGTCTACGGATATTCCACCTCCTTCCATGACTTAGCGGTAAGGTATATCTATATAGTTTTATTTTCTTAAAACTTACAATTAGTTTTTCATAAAATGTAATTACATGTTTCGTCTGTTATGAAGAACAAAAATGTTGTCAAATATAAACAAACCAGTGTTTCCACTACAGTCGCTTTTTATGCAAAATGCTATACAGTTATCCAAAATATGATCACACATTTATACTAAAAAATTACATTAAATTCTATAATAATAATAATAAAAAAAATCTTTCACAAAAAAGTCACAATAGACAATTTGCACGTTTTCGGATTTTATTCTAATAGAAAATGAAAAGGTAAGAAAATAAATACATACATATTCATTACATGAATAATAATAAATACACAATAAATACATACATTTTCTTTATTTGAAATCTAATGTCTGATTTATAACAATTTTAACATCGCACTATTTACTGTACAGAGAAAACGCAGTATAATATATCGTGACGTCACTCTTTATGACAACAAACTAAAGTAATCGTTGTTTACATTTGATTTCATGCTTTGCTTTGCTTCTTGAATCAGTGAAATAGGTTTTCTATGATATAATAATGACTGATATTAAAAAAATTGTAGTATAAATATTGTATTATTTGTATTGTACCATTTTGCACTAATACAACACACAACAGCTAACGCTTCTCAAAAGTTATTTTTTAGCGTTCCACAGGATCCTATGAAACGAAAACATTGGACAACCGCCATGAAAAGAAAACATTTGAAAATGATGATAATGATATTGAATGATTCTAAGATGAAAAAGAAATGCTCAGAAATCACATAAACGATTAATAATCACGAAAGTTAAAACAAATTGCTGCTTACTAACCAGGCTAACAGAATGTAAACATTGAAGCATCATAAACTGTGACGTCAGGCAGCCTTTTGAAGTCACGTGATTTTTGGTTAATTTTAAAATTATTTTTTAAATTAATGAGAACTTTTTTTGCATTTTTAATAAACTTTTTGAAATTTATGGGCCTAAAACTACCATAAGAATAGGATTTTGTTCAAATCCCCCATGTGTGCAAATTCCTCATTCAGGATGAACTTTTTTCATTGTGATTTCGGACAAATTGTGAAAATAGTTTTCAGTTGCATAAATTTGGTAAGAAATGAAATTATAAACAAACTGTCACTAAACAGTGTGAGCAATCTATTAATGATAAATAATGCAGGCCTTGAAAGTGGGTTTAATTTTTAAGATGCATTTGTACAATTAACTGCTATGGGGGAAAAAAAGAAGAAGAAAAAGAAAACTAAGTAAGAAAGCTTTTGATAAGTTTTATTTAGCTTATTTTTGGAATAGCTTTACTATAAGGCGCCCATCGCTGTTGCTGATGTACATCTCACTGAATGAGTCGATTACTGCAAATCGATATTCTGAATCATTACAAAACATCAAAAATACATTTCAAGAAAATAAATTACTGTTTCACTCTGGTGCTTGTTTTGAAATTCACTGAAATAAATTAAGCATATTTTAAAGATTAATAAAATATTTAAAACAGTAATAGAAATTTGAGCTATTTCACCACAAAAAAAAAAAAAAAATTTCAGAGAGCTTTCAAGCTTTAACACATAAAATTCAGCATTATAAATGATGTATAATCTAAAATAACTTGAAGATTTGCCCCAAAATTTCAAAATTACAGCCTTGCATGAATCTGAAAATGCATGAAAATCTGTACAGAAGCAATCACAAAACAAACAAAAAATAAATAAAATCACTGGATGCAGCTAATTTGTCATGCACGAATCTGAAAATTCATGCTACAGCGGTCAGTATCCCAATATTAAGACTAAAACAATATCACTGGATACCCCTAAGTCATAGCACATGAATCAGAAAATGCATAAAAAATCTGTACTACAGTGGTCACTATCCCGATATTAAAACAAAAAAAAACATCACTGGATACTCCTAATTCATGGCACATGAATAAGAAAATGCATGAAAATCTATACTGCATCAATTACTAGAATACACTTTTTTCCCCTAAATAATTCCATTTATTAAAAAGTAAAATAAAATAATAAAATACACTCAAAAAATTAATTTTTATACCTCAAAAACGCATTAAAAAGAAAAATCATTCAGCTGGGCCGCATTACAATAAACACACGCGCGCGGCTGGCACAAAAAGAAAAACAAAGTTCCAAGACAGTTAAATGAAGTACCGATACAAAAAAGTTACTATTAAAAAGTGTCGATACACTGAATCTCATCACAGCATCATGAATCGCCAACAGGTACCCTATAGTAAAGCTTAGCCTTATTTTCTTTATACTGCTTGTGCTGCATTATTATATTTAGAGTAGAGTACAGTATAAGCTTGATACAGGGTTGCCACTCAAACAGGAGAATGAAATTCCCTGACTTTTAAAAGGTTTTCCAGGTATATTCTAAAAAAATTTCAGTCTAACCGTATATTGAGCATTGACTGTGTTGAGGGCAAAATAATTAACGTCCCACTTGTAAACACAAAATTTACATATGACAAAAGTTGCATATAATGATAGCATTTGTCGCTTATAAGCGAGATAAGAAATTCCTTACATGAGCAAAAGAGAAGAGTGGGGGTGTTTAAAAAAAATAGCAGAAGCTAATGGAGAAAAAAAGAAGGGGGGGGGGAGGGGAAATGACCGTGCATTGGCAGATTTTTCTTTTCACTGACTTTTATAGTCAATTTTCAAATTCCCTGACTATTCCAGGTTCTCCAGGTAGCGTGGCAACCCTGTTGATATAAAGTAGTTTTCATACTACCTTAGCTATATCCGTCAAAAGCATTATAAATGATTATTATGATACACAACTAAGACATTCAAATTCATTTAAAATTTAACAATATTGTATTAATACAGTATATATTGTATCAATACAGTATTAATACAATAATGTATTAATACAGTACATACAACATTTCCCAATTACCCATTACACTAGACTTGTGATGTATCTAATTAAGGCTGTAAATCAGTCAGATAGCTCCCTTTCTCCCTTCCCATGTTATCATATATATATAGGATTTTTGTTGTTTCGTTTTACAAGGCTGTATCATTCAAAAATAAAGTTTTTCGTAATCTGTTTTTTGAAAAGAATAATACAGCTATTTTATTCCAATAAATAAAGTTTGGACTGTAATCGAAGTATCTCTTAGTATCTCGATTAGTTAGGATCTCTAATCAAAACATTTAAATTTATTTTTCCAAAAATTGCTAAGCTAAAAGGTGACATATTACGAATAATAACAACATAATTAAAGTAATAATAAACATAATAAAGAATTCGAAAACTTGTTTAATTATCATATTACAGAAAACTGAGTAACATTTTGCGAAAAAAGCGACTATAAAAAATGTAAACAATGGTTTGTTTACAAATAACAATACTTCCGTGCAATCAGACGAAGCCTATAATTACATATACGTAAAATTATAAGCAAGTTTTAAGAATATAAAATTATAAAACACTTACCACTAAATCATGCAAGTAGGTGGAATTTTTGAATAAATATTTTAATTCCCCATTGAAAATAATAATGTAAAAATCACTGCTCACACTCTCGCTCTCATATCTCAGTGTTATTTTAATTTAATAAAAATTATGATTAACACGTTCACGCCGGCGTGGTACACCGGTGGGTCACAGCAAAAGTATCCGAGCACTACCAATATTTGTCTAAATCATGCAAAATTTCGTATTAATTCCAATTTCCAATCAACAAATTAAACAAAAACACCGCGGCGCGGACGAACACAGGGAAAGCAATTAGCTTAGCGTCTACAGGATGTACGCATCCGTATGATGTACGCATGCGCTCCAAAGACCATGGACCATGGTATAAATTTGTGTGCATGAGGGATTTATTAAACGTTTTCGCTTTAAAAATATTTTTAATTCATTATGAATAATGATGACATAGAATATCTATAATTAAAAAATTCTTCATTTATTTTAAATATTATCTAAATACTTTTTTGACGAAATGGGAAATCTTAAAATTAAAATTATATTCTTCATAACAAAAATTTATTGACTGCATTCACGTTGGTCAGCCAACCAACGTGTCTTGAAAGTAAGAACCGAATTACGACATTTTTGCCGAATAAAAGCATGCATTTTGGCGGAGTAATATAGTTCTATTTTCAAAGCAACTTTTACAAAAAACAAGAGTTTTCCTGAAAAAAACAAAAACGTTACTCGATTCAGAAAGATCCCATTAACAACATATATTAATTAAATTAAAATCGTTCGTGCGGTTTTAGAGATATTTTTTCATGAATTTAGTTCATTACATCCTTACACCTCACGTTTTTCCTTTTTGGCTTTAAATTGAGATTCAGATCTTAAAACATACTGCATGTAGGAACGTAAAATTTTCAGGATAGATTAAGACCAACGATAAAAGATTATTTTGAAAATATCAGAACAAAATAAGGCATATTTGCTGAGATATTAAGTGTCGGCTTTTACAAATCTCTTTGATGTCAGACTAGGCGTATATATGAGTTCGCAGCTTTCCGTCCGTTTGTCCTTCCGCTTGCGTCACTCGAAAAACTGCCGTTTTTCATGATAACCCATTTTTACTTTCCGAACATACATATGTAAGGAAAGTATTGTAATCATGTCAAAAATCCGAAATCGAGATTTTGGTGTTTCTATACGTTTTGAGGTCCCATGAATCCGTTTGCAGTATTTTGCTATGTTTTTATTAACTTCTATTCTTCCTTGTTTGTTTGTATGTTTGTTTGTTTGTTTGTTTGTCCGGTACAAATCTTGCAATCAAATTTTAACTAACTTCCCTATTACCTAGACATTTGAAACTTTCACAATAGCTCACAACCCGATGAGTACACAATACTTCGAAGTCCGTTTTTCGAACAGTTTTCTTATAATTAATTAAAATATGAAAATAATAACCTCCTAATACCTTAGCCTAATAAATAGCCTCCTAATACCTTAGCCTAATACCTAATAAATAGCCATTAAAATATTAGCTATAATTTAATTGTTACCAAAAAAAAATTTACGAGTTCATTTTCTTTCGCCATCTACATATTAATAGGCAAGCATAAAATTTGTAGTCCCTTTTTAACATATTAATTATGGGAGTAGAGGGTTGAAAATGGTATCATTCGAAAGGTATGGTTAGCCGGAAGGTGCGAATACAAATATTATTTTCTTACGATGTCAAGAAGGTATTTAAAAATACTTTTATTTTTTATGCATTTTCCCCCATTTTTCCCTTTCATACACGTATTCCTTTACATTAAATAATACCTAAAAGTGGAAAGTTGTTAAATCTGGCAATTTCATAACACTGAAATAAAACCATAGACACAGTAATATGTATAGCATCCTTATACGCAAGCGAAGTGATGACGTCACTGGCCGTCCGTGGAACCACAAAAAAGATTTCCTTAGAATTTGATTTATGAGAAATTATTACTTTCTTCTATATGTAATATAGAGAAAGTATTGGATTCGCGAAAATTTTCGACCTCCGTTTTTTGACGGATCTACACGTTTTGGGATGTCCTGAACACGAATTGATAGTTTTTAGAAAATGTCTGTCTGTGTGTCTGTCTGTCTGTCTGTCTGTCTGTCTGTGTGTTTGTCTGTCTGTATCATTTTTTGTGGACGCTGTATCTCACGAACATATGAATGAAATTTAACCAAACTTGGTATTTAGTTGCACCCTGACATGAACTGGTGCCCATTAGATTTGGGGATCAATAGCTCAACAGGTGGCGCTGTAATCGCATTTTATGCAAATTTTTAACATGGCAGCATAGGACAAAATTCCGTATAAATGGGCATAATGAGAGTTATTTTAAACTTGTGATTGTAAAATGAATTTGAATTATTGATGATAGTAGTAGTTAACTAGGAAAAAAAAATTGTGCATGGGGGGGCATCGGTTCCCCCCCTGGGGGGGAAGTACCCCCCCGGGGGGGGTTAAATTTTGAAGATGGGTATCATTCGAAAGATCTCGTCAATACCTTTAAAACGAATGGTTGAACCATAAATCTGTGATAATTTAAAACAAAGTTATCCATTTTTTTTACTTTTAACAAAAAAAAAACTTAGAAAAATAATCGTATTTTTTTTTTTTTTTTTTAACGAAATTTTACCAAACTTGGTATTTAGTTGGTCCCCGACATAAACTGTTGCTGATTATATTTGGGGATCAATAGCTCAACAGGTGGCGCTGTGATAGCATTTTATCTAAATTTTTAACATGGCAGCATAGGACAAAAATTCGTATAAATGTGCATAATAAGAGTTATTTTACACTTGTGTTTGTAAAATTAATATGAATTATTGATAATAGTAGTACGTAACTAGGAAAAAAATTTTGTGCATGGGGGGGCATCGCTTCCCCCCCTGGGGGGGAAGTACCCCCCCGGGGGGGGGGTAAATTTTGAAGATGGGTATCATTCGAAAGGTCTCGTCAATACCTTTAAAACGAATGGTTGAACTATAAATCTGTGATAATTTAAAACAAAGTTATCGATTTTTTTTAATTTAATAGGTTGATTTCTTTAGAAATCGACCTATTGCAATCACTTCGTTTATCTATCTATCTATCCATCTATAATGAAAATTTTGTCATCACGATAACTCCCGAAATAATACTCTAAATTGAACCAAATTTGGACAGTGAACTGATCTTATAAATATCTTGTATGAGTTCGTTAACCAAGTTGCTCCGACTTTTTGTTTTCAAGTGGCAGCCACTTAAATATTTCTAACCCACATTGTAAAAAGCGTATTTAAAGCAAGATTTGCTTGAATTTTTATGTAAATCTAGACTACATAAGGTTCTAAATGAACTTTATTAATGAAATTTATCTGCCATTTTTAACAAAGTGGCGGTTATCTTAAGTTAAGTGGGGCCACTTGAAATCAGGCTACCACTTGAAAATTTAAAATCCCGATAACTTCCGAAATAATATTCCAAATCGAACGAAATTTGGACAGTGTCTTAAATTGTGTTATGCATATCTTGGATGAGTTTCTTAACCAAGTTGCTCCACCATTTTGTTTTCAAGTGGAGACCACTTGAAAATTTCAAATTCAAATTGTAAAAAGCGTATTCCGAATTTGTTTGAATTTTGATGTATACTTAGACTATATAAGTGTCTCAATGAAGTTTATTAATGAACTATGGATTTTCTCGCCAAAAGTCGCCAAAAAAGTCGCCAAGTGGAAAAGTCGCTAAATTTGGCGCCAAATCCATTACTTGCCATATTGGAGCTTTTAAATGCGTTTTTAAGGGAAAATTAGGCTATTTTAACGTTAAAACAAGCTAGAAATGCAGAAAATTAACATTTAATCAACTTACTAAGCCTTTTTGAAAAAAATTCTATATAAAAAAAAAAAAAAGAATTATTTTCAAATTTGTAACAATATCTTAGATTAATTAGTTCACTGAGCAACTTTCTCTGCTATTTTCATCCAAGTGGCAGCCACTTAATTTTTGAACTCGATGACTTTTGAGATTCTGAATTAATTCGAACTATATTTGTACAGTAGTCTTATCTCACAAATGCATTTAATATATTTGTCAACTTGGCCCACCATCTTGTTTCCAAGTGCCGGCCACTTGAAAATTTTAAATTCACATAAAAAGGTATTTATGAACCGATTTGCTTAAAACTCCACATGTAGATAGCCTACATCAATATTTCTACTAATTCGTTAAGAATTTGTAGCCGCCATTTTGAAACAAAATGTCGGCTACTTGATAAGGAAAAAGAAATCAACCTACCCTTCCGAATAAGGCAGAAGGACTTGTTTTATTTTCTAATTTATTTATGATCTAATTTCTTTCTTTTTACTTCCTTATACAAAGTATAAGGAAGTATAGTAATCCCGATTTACGAAATGGATTTTGTATTTCACATTGCTCGAAAACGAATGATCGCTGAATGTTGCTAATTTATACGTGTGACTTTCATGATGTCTAGTTGCACACCTGCAAGTGTCGTTTTAACACGAGCTCTCGTTTTAGAGATATAAGGGATTTTACACGATTTTTCGTGACGTCTGTATGTGTGTGTGTGTGTGTCTGTGTGTGGGTATGTCGCATAACTGAAAAACGGTTGGACGTAGAAAGTTGCGAACTGGTACATAGGTTTGTTATAACATCTAGTTGTGCACCTCCCTTTTTGGACTTTCTATGATTTTCCGTTTTGGAGATATTTAGGAAAATTAGGTTCATAATGACAAAAATTTGGCCATAATGTATCAAAAAACGGTAATAACTCAAAAACGGTTTAGACAAATCTTGCAATTTAACTGACTTTCCGATTAGCTAGACATTTGAAACTTTCAGAAAAGCTCAGAACACGTTGACAATGCATTTTTTAAATATTTTTAGCCAACTGTTTCCGATACCTGCTGCCTTCAGCAGCGTTTATGCGATTCAACAGAAAAAATTATTTAACTAACTTCCCGACTAGCTAGACATTTGAAACTTTCAGATTAGATCAGAACACGGTGAAAATGCATTTTTTAAATACTTTTAGCCAACTGTATAGGGTCCCTACTGCCTTCGGCAGCGTTACCAGTTCAAATCTTGGAATCGATTTGTAACTAACTTCCCGACTAGCTAGACATTTAAAACTTCCGGAAAAGCTCAAAATACGGTGACAATGCATTTTTAAAATATTTTTGGCCAATTGTTTCGAGTCACTGCTGCCTTCGGCAGCGTTTACATGGTTCAACAGAAAATTTATTTAACTAACTTCCCGACTAGCTAGACATTTGAAACATTCAGAATAGTTCAGAACACGGTGAATATGCATCTTTTTAATACTTTTAGCCAACTGTTTCAGGTCCCTGCTGCCTTCGGCAGCGTTTATATGGTCCAACAAAAAAATTATTTAACTAACTTCCCGACTAGGTAAACATTTGAAACTTTCAGAATAGTTCAGAACATGGTAAAATTCCTTTTTTTAATACTTTTAGCCAATTTTTTCGGGTCCCTGCTGCCTTCGTCAGCGTTACCAGTACAAATCTTGCAATCGGTTTTTAGCTAACTTTCAGAAAAGCTCAGAACACGGTGATAATTCATTTTTTTTAAAATATTTTTAGCCAACTGTTTCGGGTCCAATGTTAATGTTTTTTAACATTATGTATATTTCTAAAAGTGTAAAAGGAAGTCATGTGGTGCCCACATCAGAATTTTTTTTTATGATTTATGTCAGCTGTAATTTAAAGAGATATTAGCCGTACGATAAATTTCATGTTTGTGTATTAATATGTAAATAATATATATTATTTAATTTTTGAAACTTCAAATGTTCTTTGTTATTTGTCTTTTGGCAACAAAAAGTGACTTTATTTATTTATTTAAATATTTGGTTCTTTTATCGTTTGACTGACAATTGTCTATTAAATGCTCATTTATTTCCAAATGTTCTTTGTTATTTGTCTTTAGGCAACAAAAAGTTAGTTTATTTATCTACTAGCTGACCCGTCCGGCTTCGCACTGATGAACAAATTTTAGTTAAAGATGGATTGATATGTAAAAAATCAAGAAATATATCAGTTTATATGTTATAATCAGGCAATATTATTAACTGGAAAGTCAAATTATAATTTTACAATTCTTTTTTTTAATTAGTTGTTAAATGTTGGCAATTTTCACTTAATGCTATTTATTTATTTATTTATTTATTTCATAAAAAGAAACATTTCTTTACTCATGAATAAAAAATATTGAAAAATAAACCTATGACATGAAAATGTTTTTGATAAAATTGACGTCATAATAGCTTTAATTATTATTTATTTTTTCATTTCGCAAATATATTTAATTTTTTCCATAATTGATTATTATTTTAATAATGTATATTAAAGGAGAAATCAATAATATGAAACAATATTCGTACAATATATACTATTACAGAATCTGGTGTGAAACAACCACACGACTTCCATTACCCACTATTACACGTAATATATACAATTTTTTGGAGATATTACTTGCATTTTTTGAGATTTTCGAGTAAGAGAAACTTGATACACGTATAAAGACACCTACAACAGAGTTTGCACAGCGAGTTAAAAAATAAGGGGAAAAAAATAGATAGTTATTTTTTTAAACACGAATTTCGAGATCTAAAACTGAACTACCTAATCAGGATGACCGTTAATATTCCTGTAATAAGCACGTAATACTTGAGAAAGGTTATCTAAATTGGATTAAAGAAAAAATTTTCAAGAATACGTTAGAGCCGTTTTTGAGATACCAACTTTTACCAAAACTTAACATACTCAATTATTGACCTAAAAACAATAATTACATACAAAAAGATATTTAATAGGAAGTTAACATGGCGAGTTTGAAAAAAATCCGTACAGGCGTTTTTAAAGGAACGCACTTGCGGAGTCTGAAATTGAGCTGTTTATAGAGGACGCCTATCAATTTTCCTGAACTAAGCAACTTTTCAATCGAAAGGGCATCTAATATATTATTTATATAGCAAATTTGAAGAAAATCATTAGAGGTGTTTTTGAATATGGGCTTAGGGTCCCATTTCTGGTTTTCGATGACCCAATTCCGGCTTTTCAATTTTCACGAAAATTTGGAAAATTTATCTGTACACCAGACCTGAATCACTTGTGAAGTTTAGTAGTTCTATTTTTATTAGTTTTGGAGATATGACAGCCAGAAGATTACACACACACGTGCACATATACACACACACTGACCAATTGCCAAAACCTATACAATACTTCCACTACCTACGGTAGTAGGGTAATTGAAGTAAACACATACATCTCGTATTTACTACGATAATATACAGATTTTCGTATTACGTTTTCGATCGCCAAATACAAAAATCGCCAATGACGATAAATATCAAATCTATGCTTTGTTTTCAATTAAAATATTGAAAATTTTAATTAAAAATTTATTTTACCAAAATTTATTATAGCTTCTAGCACTTATAGAGAGACAGTGTAACTTTTGATTATTGAAAGAAAAAAAAAAAAAAAAAAAAAAAGCAATCGGCTTTTTAGTTCTAGCGATCGTTCTCTACATATGCATATAAACCTTTCTTTTTTTTTATATTAGTATAGATATAGAGCATAGGTATATTAAATAGGTTTCCAGGCAACATAATGTAACTCAAATAATTAAATGCTATTTACATTTCAGTAATGGCTGTATGCGCTATGTATATTGGGCTACTTGCCATAACTGTTAGTTGCTAAAAATAGTCGCCAAATAAATTTAAACATCTCAATACGCAAGCGAAGTATGACATCACTGACCGCCCGTGGATGCAAGAAAAAGATTTTCCATGTTAATCGCTCATTGGATTTTTTTTTCTTTTTAATTAAAATTGTAGAAGAATAATTTCCCGATTTTAATCCTCATATTTGGGTATAGATATGTATTAGTTATTGTATGCATGCGTTAGATTGAGTTATTTTGCTGTCAAATTCACAAAATTTTAATTTTAAATTTCAAAACTGTCACCCTTGCCGTTTTTTTGTATTTGGCAATCAAAAACGTAATACGAAAATATACATGCCAGATGTAGATTTTCGTAATATGTATTGTACGAAATATTGTTTCATATTATTCGTTACACTCTTAATGTAAGTTTTTAAAATAACCATGATTTTCGAAAGGAATTAAATTATATTCGCCAGATAATTTGGCGATATTTTTTTTTTTTTTCTGCCAAGGATGACGGATATCAAATCTATTCCGCTGCAACATATTAGTATATTATATCAGATACTTTATTTAGACATTTGAAAACAAATTTGACTTCAAATTATGATAGAATATTTATCCTTTCCCTTTTAATTAGTTTATTAGTTGGATGTTTATTGTGTAAATATCATCCTTTGAAATGAAATGTTTATGTTTTCAATCGAATATGGAAATTTGCCATTTTTTTTTTCTAGAGTTTTGAAATTTAAAATTCCAATTTTATCAATTTTACAACAAAAACAATTTAATCTAACGGATGCACATGATAACTAATACATATCTATATCCAAATATCGGGATTAAAATGGGGAAATAATTTTCCTCGATCTTTATTATTTTTTTACAAAAAATCCAGTTCACTTTTTATATTATTGTTCGCGTGAAAATATATTTTATTATATGTCTAAAAATAAATTAATTCGTAAATCTTTTTGGCAAGAATTATAAATTAAAATAAATAATATTATAAAACAGAATTTCTTATTTTATTTTATTTTATTTATTTATTTATTTTTAAATTCCAATTTCGTTTACACACATCAGTTTAAACCACGGAGTAATAAAGACTCCGTGGTTTAAACATTGATGCTTAGATATTATATCATATCATATCAAATTAAATTATTAGAAAAATAAACACTTTTAATTCTATAATGACGTCAGATTTAACGTGTAAGTTTAACAATTAAAAAAGCTTTATATGAATTTCAATTTAATGCACGTGCAAATATATTTCTTTTCTTTTCACGTCAAGATATTTTAAAAACGAAATGAATATGTAAATGTTTCTTTTATGTTGGCAGCAGCTAATTTTTTTAATATTTCATTATTTCCATTTCTATTACGGCTTCTACGGGGATTTTAATTAAAATGCTCAGATTTTAAACTAAAATTTATTTTATCAAAATTAAATATAGCCTATAACAATATGGCATACTGTAGCTTTCGGTCAGTGAAAGAAGTTTTTAAATCGGTTCAGTAGTTTCAGAGATTACCCTCCACAAACAAACAATTTTTTGCGCTTTATATAATGATATAGATATAGATATATTAATAGGCAAGCATAAAATTTGTAGTCCCTTTTTAACATATTAATTATGGGAGTAGAGGGTTGAAAATGGTAACATTCGAAAGGTATGGTTAGGTTAGCCAGATGCTGCGAATACAAAAATTATTTTTTTTACGATGTCAAGAAGGTATTTAAAAATACTTTTATTTTTTATGCATTTTCCCCCATTTTTCCCTTTCATATACGTATTCCTTTTCATACACGATTTTCTCTCATTTCAGGAAAGGCTCAACATCTACAGAGAGAAATATATTAAGTAAAACTTTGCTGATTCAGTTAGAGTGCATATCGGCAAACAATTGCCGCAGCTGTGTTGCAATTTAATTCCGTTAAGACAAGAAAATAACTTTGCTTTGAAAAAAAAAAAAAAAAAAAAATGGTCGAGTTTCGACCACTGGGCGATACTAGTAAAAATAAATAAACGTGATTAAATAAATAATTTAATTAAACGTGAGCGTTAAAAAATTAACGTCACTATCGGATTAAAGATTTCATACGCATTGATAAAGTGCTAATGTAGTTAATTCTATAGCTATGATTCAACAGAAAATTTTAAAACATGGTTTATAAAAAGTTTTTTATATTATAATTATTCACTTTCCGAACATACATATCTAAGGAAAGTATTGTATGAAGCTATAATTCTATAGCTATGATTCAACAGAAAATTTTAAAACATGGTTTATAAAAAGTTTTTTATATTATAATTATTCACTTTCCGAACATACATATCTAAGGAAAGTATTGTAATCATGTCAAAAATCTGAATTCGAGATTTTGGTGTTTCTATACGTTTTGGGGTCCCATGAGTCCGTTTTCACTATTTTTACGATGATGTATGTATGTATGTGTGTGTGTATGTATGTCTGTATGTATGTATGTATGTATGAGTGTGTGTGTGTGTGTATGTGTATGAGTGAACACCCTAGCGTCTAAACGCTTTGTTCAAATGAGCTGCAAGTTTGTACGCATGTTGCAAATCACCATAGCACAAACCCTATTGATTTTGGTGAATCTGGCACATATAGTTTTTTTACAGGGACACAAAGAAAAATTCTTTATCATTATGGCCTATGGGACCGAAATCTTAAAACTGCGATAGCATCTAAATGCCTTATTCAGTTGAGTAAAAAATTTATACACATATTATAGGTCACAGTTACTCAATCTGTATAGATTTTGGCGAATATGGCACTTAGTTTTTTTTTTAGAGGGACACAAAGAAAAATTCTTTATTATTATGGCACCGAAATCTTAAAACTGCGATAGCGTCTAAACGCCTTGAACAAAATTGAACAAAAATGAACGCCAATTGAACAAAAAAATTATACACATATTATAGGTCACAGTTTCACGATCTGTATAGGTTTTGGTGAATCTAGCACTTCTAGTTTTTTTACAGGGCACAACAAATAATTCTGTATCATTTTCATTATGGCCTATGGGGTGAAATTATTTAAAGTGAGATAGCATCTAAATGCCTTATCCGTTTGAGTGGAAAATTTATATACGAGTTATAGGTCACCATCACACAAACTGTATAGATTTTGGTTACTCTAGCACTTACACGAACTTTATGAACTTTAGAGAATCTAGCACTTATGGTTCTTTTTACAGGGACAAAATGCAAATTTCTTTATCATCTTTACCAAACTTTAAAGTGCGATAGCGTCTAAATGCCTTATCCGATGAAGCTGAAAATTTATATAAATATTATAAGTCACTGTTGCACTAACTATGAGCATTTTGGTGAATCTAGCATTTGTAGATTTTTACAGGGACACAACGAAACATTCTTTATCATTATGATCTACGTGTTCGGTAAAATAGTGTTAAATTAAACATCGCGTAATATATAAAGAAAAATACTCAAACACCCTATTATAATTTTCTCTTTTGTTTATTTAACATTTCCACTTACTTTACTTTATCTGCAAAACCGTTAATTACTCAATGTTCGGAAAGTATAGTGAAATCACTCCAGATTTTTCAATGAAAGTTACTTACGTATTATCCGCAAGTCAGTGAAAAGATCGCCAAATTTACATTAAAATACAAATATAAATTATACGAAACATCTAAAATTAATTATTAATTTATAATATGTTTTTATTTTTATAATATTTAACTTAACTATTTATAGTTAATTAAGATTAGTTGTACTTACGGATAATACTTAAGTACCGTAATTCCGTGCACTTTTGAGATTCTTGCGCAGCAAAATATTGACACGCAGTGTTTTTTTTTTTTTTTTTTTTTTTTTTTGGGGGGGGGGGGGGGGTCCGCACCTGATACTGTTCTGGAGGGCTCCAGTTTAATATCATATAGCAGGTCTGTCCAACCCAAAACACTTGGTGGTACGCATTGGAAATCTATTTTATTCAGGCGGGTCGCACAGTATATATAAAAGTGCATGTGTACAATTGTCTGTGAGGGCATGAATCATGTATGTATATACTTTTTTGGGGGGAGGGCAGGGTGAATATTTGAGAAGAATACATTAATTTAAATTATTTCATTCATAAATTAGTAATAGTAGGTAAAAAAAAATTATGACATACCGACATTAATAACTATAATTAAAAGATTGGTTATGGATTTAATAATATTTCATTACAACAATGTGATTTTTTATTATCATAATCGTTGAAAGGTTTGAATCATTGAAATCGTTAAAGATGGTTTTTATCTACCATAATCTTTTAAAATTTTTGCTTCGAAAAGTCAAAATGGATTTATCCCTAACAACACACTTGTCCACAATACATCCTGAAGTTGTCCATAGGATGTCCATAGACGTCCTTTTCATCCATAGGACAACCGGAGGATGTCATTTGGAGAATATGTGCTGTTAGGGATTAATTTTTAATGTGATAAACAAAGTTATCAAACTTTATATGTCGTTAGTCTTCTCGCGGCACGCAAGAAATTACACGGCAGGCCGCAGGTTGGCCACCCCTGTTATACTGGATTTTTCTTCTTCTTGCTTAATCGTTTATTTTTATTTGGCAATTTGCTTTATTATTTTCTTCTACATTCATAAAAAAAAAAGTATTATATATGTAAACTTTTTTATTCTGGTTTTCGAAAGACTTACACATTTTGTGTTATTATGAACATTATTTGGCAATCTTTAGAATATGTCTCTTTGTCTGTGTATATGACAGAAATTTTGTGACAGCTCTGATAAACAACTAATTATTCACACAATAAAAAATAAATAAATAAATAAAACATATTTCTTTGCATCTTAACTTAAAATCCTGTCTATCAACTTTTGAAGCATACAGCCCGACAGGTACTACTGCTATTATGCAGCTATTTCCCTCATTTACGAGAAAGCTGATTTTAAGTCCTATAGTGCAATAGTGCTCAAAACTTTATACATATAAGAGAGCCATTATGAAAAACTCTGCTAATTCAATTTGGGCGTAGTTTGATCGACAGGTGACGCTGCTACATAGCATTTTCCTCTGTGCATGGGAAGGTTATAGTAAGGATTCTACAGCATAGCAAACTTCGTATGTGAGATCGCCATTATTTAAATAAAAAAAAAAAAAAAAAAAAAATGCTCAATTAATTTGCGTGTATAGGGTTAGGTAGGGTAATTAAGACCAACGCTGTTTTCACGAAAACTGTAAATGCTAACTTTTTTTTTTTCTACAAAACATGAAAACTATATATGTGAACTATATATATGTGAAGCTTATAATACATTTTTTTATGACAGATATCCTTCCGCATTACTCCGAAGCACATTAAAGCAGTTACAAGCAGGGCCCGACTTAGACTACCTGGAGCCCCGGGTCAAGCCTATTTTGGGGGGCCCCCTTGCAGTGGCACAAGAGCTCTTTAGGTTGCAGAATTTCTGCATACTCCTGTAGGGGGGCCCCTTCCAGAAGGGGGGGTCCAGGGCATTTGGCCCGTATGCCCTGCCGTTAGTCAGGGCCTGGTTACAAGTGTTAATTCTACAGTCTACCGAAATCTTTGAAAAATAAATTTGACAATTCAATGTTCAAAATTATTTAGTCCAAAAGGAAAGTATTTCAGGTTAGAAAATTCATATTTAAAATCATGCTAATAATGCATTTATATATCTCTGTTATGCTCTTTTAATCTTTCTAATATTGTTGAATGTTTTAAAATAAATTATCATAATTAACCCCAATTTTTTTTCAAAAGTGGCGTAGTTATGACCATACTGTAATACTTGTAAAATACTATACTGTGGGGGAAAAAAAAAAAAAATCATGTAAGATTACGGGGAAAGCCCGGCAGCAGAAATTCCAGACAAAGCCCGTAAAAAAAAAAAAAAAAAAAAAAAAAAAAGTTTAGACCGCAAGTTAAGTATATAAGGACCTTAAATTATGTTACATGGCCGTAAAAAAATATTTTTTTACGGGCTTTGTCTGGAATCTTTGCTGCCGGGCTTTCCCCGTAATCTTACGGGATTTTTTTTAACAGCGGAACAGCTAAAACATTAAAGTTTTTTTTTTTTGGTTAAGATTTTGATTCGATATGCTTAGATTATATTAAATGTAAAAGCCTCCTTTTCCTTTTACTTTATTTATAATTTTCAGGAACCAGTCAATATGGTGAAGGGGAGGGGGGGGGTAAATGTCATTGAAGAG
Source organism: Salticus scenicus (assembly GCA_963930645.1). Taxonomy (NCBI): domain Eukaryota; kingdom Metazoa; phylum Arthropoda; class Arachnida; order Araneae; family Salticidae; genus Salticus; species Salticus scenicus. The sequence goes on from OZ005654.1 coordinate 139,074,083, forward strand.
CTGGAAAATTATACAATCTCAAAATCCTTAATGAAGTATGATATCTGCCGTATCTATAATTATATCTGTAATACGATATTCGTTTCAACATATACAAAAGAAAAAAAAAAAAAAAAAAGAAAGAAAGAAAGAAAAGAAATAATAATAATAATAAATAAATAAATAAATGAAAACTACATTCAAAATATTAACTTTAATCTTTGAAAATATCTATTTTACATATATTAAAGCAAATGCACTTATAAAAATATAATTTAAAAACACAAATCTTACAAATAATCACTGGAAATACACTACACCATTTCAAAGCATACAGTGGGTGATCAAATTACTAGAAAAAAAATTATTTTGACATTTTTTCGATTTTCTAAAAAAATACTGAACGAAATGACCTGAAATTTCGCACATACAAAGAATATTTAAAGACTCGTTGTTTCCACTATCGATTTAGTCCAGAGTACAATTAGGAGACCAACCACAAATTGAAGAAAAACGAAAGTAGTTTAAATCACCCTGTATCATAAAAAGCTACAAATAACTTCTTATTTTAATACATTATTGCACGTACTATTTACAATATATGCATGTTTCGGTTGCGGGAATTACGCAATTATTTAGGCAGATATCAATTTTTGTTAAAAAATTACTAATTTATTTTACAACTTTTTTGTTTATAATTGGAACGGATTTCCGTAAAATTTTACAAAACTTGCAGAAAAATTAACAAAACATTAGAGAAAAATATTCTAAAACATAAAATTCACACGTGTAATATTCCTTGAGATATGAGCATTTTTAATAAATATTATTTTACTGCGTATAGGCAGAAAAAAATTTATTGCATAGGTTGAAAGTAAGATATATTGAGCAACTTTTGTCAAAAGTTCATTTGAATGGAGTATAAATTAATCAAATTGTCGGCAAAAGAACGTGCTATATTTTAGTCATTTTCCAGAGTTGAAATTTCATAAGGGATTTTTCATATGTTGCGTATTTAACTTGAAAATCCAATTATTTCAACCATATTGCAAAAGTTCTTTTTTGTGAGAAAACCCCTTATAGGCTTGTAATGTTAACATATTTTTATCTATTTACTAATATTTATGACTTCATAAGGGGTTTTCACAAAATAGATCTTTTGCAACTTGATTGAAATAATTGGATCTTTGAATTAAATACGGAATTGCATGTGTAAAACTCCTTATGAAATTTCAGCTCTGGAAAATACCTAAAATCTAGCTCGTTCTTTTGTCGACAATTTGCTTAATTTTTACTCTATTCAAAAGAGCTTTTGACAAAATTTGCTCAATATATTAAGCTTTCAATCAATGCAATAAAAATGTTTGTCTTTCGCCTTTCGCCCATGCGCAATAAAATAATGTTTGCTATAAATGCTCATATTTCAACGAATATTGCACATGGGAATTTTATGTTTCAATGTTTCTCTAACGTTTTGTCAATTTCTCTGCAAGTTTTGTAAAATTTTATGGAAATCCGTTCTAGTTATAAGCAAAACATTTGTCAAAAAAATTAGCGATTTTGAAATATATATATCAATCTAAATTCCCGCGTCAAAGTATAGAAATATTTTACATATTATGTGCAGTAATGTATTAAAGTTACAAGTCACTTGTAGCTTTTTATGATACAGATTAAACCAAAGTACTTTCGTTTTTCTTGATTTTGTGGTTGGTCCCCTAATTGCACTTTGGACTAAATCGATAGTGGAAACAACGAATTTTTAAATTTTCTTTGCATGTTAATATGTATGAAGTTTCAGGTCATTTCGTCTAGTACTTTTTTTTTTTTAGGTAATTAAAAAAAAAAAAAAAAAAAAAAAAAGAAGGGTCAAAAGGGGAAAAAAAAAAGAAAAAATTCTAATAATTTGATCACCTACTGTAAATATTATACAAACAAGCGATATTAGTCACAGTTGCAGCAATTTTGAGAAATATTAAACAAAAAACAAATATACACCAATTTTTCTTAGAATTTTTTATTTGCAGTTCTACAAAGTTCATTTAAGAAACCTTCAACGTAAGATGAAACATCATTATGCATCTACATATACAATTGCTTAGACAAATTAGGTCATAAACTAATTTTATACCCCGATTTTTTTTTTTTTTTTTTTTTTTTTTTTTTTTTTTCATATTTGAGTTCTGATTTACTTAAAAATAACAGTTACAATACGATAAAATCTGCCTTGTGATGCACAGTAATTGTAAAATAATTTAAAATAAGGTTTGACCAAACAATTTAAATTGTACATATAATATTAAAAATAAATTTATTGAAACACTGACACTATAGAATTAAAAATCATACATATGAATGATAATAAATTTTAACAATCGATTTAATAGGTTTACTTATATTGTTCCCATTTTTCTAACAGAGTTTCATGTGTTTAATTTGTTCGATAAAAGTTTTATATAGAACGAAGCTTTATAGCTTCGTTCTATATATTAATAATGGTATTCTCTTGCATCATTTTTATTTCGTTATTTTTATTTATTTATTTGGACCAGAATCGCTTTTCAGGCAAGGAAAAAAGCATCGTTAGTATTTGCTGTAGAACCCTTTAAATTTTGCATAATAAGAAATGTTAGTCTATTGCAGAATCCAAGAGTTTATAAATACGCGGAAGAGTCAAATATAAGATCTCAGATAGCAATTAAATTCTGTTTAGAATAGAATTATTTATTTATTTATTTTTATTGATCTACTTTTGATTATTATTTCCTTTTTAATAAAGCATCTATCCCTTCCAAAAGCTGTTTATTTTGCAGCGAAAGTGCTTCAAATTTATCGCATAGTGTATCATATTTTTCCTCGACCTTTTCCATATTAATCGTCAAGTCGTTGACTCGCTGAATCGAGTCCTGCCAACCCTTTGTTGCTTTCTTCAATTCTTGTTTTAGAGCCACACACTCCACCCGTGTAATCATACTTTCTAATTTTTGGTGTCTTTTGATGAATTTTTGGTGTAACTCATAAACTGTTGAGCTCGAAGTATCTTTTTTATCCTGTTTAGCCGCTTCAGTCAACTCTAACAAAGTTTTTTCCAAATCATGGATTATAAGATAAGGATTTATCTCCTCACCGTCACTCAACTCGTCCGGATTGCTTATTTTTACAACAGCATCAGCTAATTCCTCATAAAAACTTTTGTACTTTCCAATCTGATTCAGAATATCGTCACGATTTGAAGGAGTTAAGCTGACGAAATGATAAAATTTTTTATCTTTTTCTGGGACTTTGGAATCCCAAAATCGCTTTAATCCATTCATATCTGTAACGTCTTCGGCCAGCTTATCAACTTTTGCTTTCTTTTTAGCAGCATAGTCTGAAAGTTTTTTCAGTTCTTTTGCATTATGAGGCAATAATTGATTTTCCCTATTCGAATCAAGTGAGTCACTCATGAATATTCCAAAGTTGCACCTAAAAGGGATATTTAAGATTCAGTTACACTACAGACTAAAATTAAAATATCTTTTGCATAAAACAAAAGTGGCATCCAAAATTAAACATGGTTATTAAAAAAAAAAAAAACTAATTCTGCTTTATCAAGCATTTTTTATTTGTACATCATTTAAATTGAAACTTTTTGATAATTCACTCTAAGACGCACCAAGAAGGAATTATCGAATGAAACGAAAATCTATATACGTTGATGCACATGTACAGAAAACAAATGATTACAATTTCAGAAAAATTGACTCAAGAGAAAGAGCTACAGAAAGTATGCAAATCATTAATGCATCGGTCAAACTCTAGCTCTCATGCAAGCAGTTATTCGGCTTCGCATTAATTAATAGAGTTGGCACCATAGATATAGTAATAAGACATAGATTGATCATTCAGAGGGGGAAAGTGATACCTTTTTTACTCGAGAAAAGGCGGCCATTTTACTCTCTTATGGATGTATTTCTCCGAGTGAATATACACGGGAATACACACAGGTAATTTTGCAAATGAAATTTTTGCACTAAAACTCCAGATACCCCTTTTTCTATCTTTCTTTTTTTTTTTTTTTTAACTATACTCTAGTAAACTCATGTCTGCACAAAACTGTCTTTCTTTCGGCATTTATTATTATTATACTTCTTTGAGATAAGAATCGTCTACATTCATCATGAAAAATAATTTTAATAAATTATTTGTATTGCGTAAATTTACACAGGATTATGTATGGAAGGAAGTCTTGTGGTGGCCACAACATACTAGTTATATATTAAAACTTCCGCGGCTGCTAACTACATTTAAAAGAATTTTGAAAATTCCATATTACTTACTAATATAAAATATTAAATTTAAAAAAAAGTATTGAATTAAATATGAAGACAGTAATTATTTCATAATAATAACAAAACAACTGATTATAAAAATTACATTTTTCATAAATTATTTGAATATAACTTATTTATTGAAACTTATCCCATTTCTTTTCATATATTTATTAGAACCCTTAAAAGCCGCGCAATATTTCGGCATTTTCAAAATTCATTACCATTCTATTCTATTACTATTTTCGAGTTTTAACTCTCTAATGGCTGATGCCAAAAAACTTTTTCGGCATCAAAAGTCTTTGCTCGTTAACATGGGGGTGATAGATCTATATAAATCACTATATCTATGGTTGGCACATGTCCTCCTGTGAGATATCGTGCCAAATTCTGTCCAATTGGCATGTTAAATCGGGAAAAAAAAATTCTCAATGGGTATAGGATACCGATCCAGCGATCTTGCTGGCCAAGGAGGTGTTGGGCAAGCACGAAGACAAGCAGTAGAAACAATCGCCTAGTGCGGCCGGTCATTATCAGGCTGAAATGTAAGCCCAGGATCTCGTGATGTGAAGAGTGACACAAAGGAACGTAGAATAGTCGACGTACCGTTGTGCTTTAAGAGTGACATAGATGACTACAAAGACGTCTATGAAATCAAATGATACCCTAAATCATCACTTCTGGTTGTCGGGCCGTATGACGGACGACAGTAAGATTGGTATCTCCCTCGATGTCCGGGTTGTCCCCAGAAATGTATTCGCTGGTTATCGATGCTCAATTCGAAGCGAGACTCCTCACTGAAGACAATTCTACTTCATTCAATGACATTCTAGAAAGAACGTGCCCGAGACTACTTCAAATGGGCTTGTCAGTAAGGCCGGTTTCCACTAGCGGTTGGTTGGAGCGGCGCTATTCAGAACCTTTTGATATGGTCAACTGGGTTCAAAACCCTCGAACTGGTTGAAATTCTAGAGATCTCCTTGACGCTAACCCCCCCCTGCTGAGATAATTGAGGGGCCAGAGGCAGATATATTTGTCAATTCTGCATGCTTTCTTTTGAAGTAACTGCACAATCTGATAAATAAAGGTTACAACTGATAACAAGACATTTGGCTCTTTGTGTCGGAAGCGTGATTAATTGTTTTTTGAATCTCGAAATTTCAACCCTAGTGGAAACCAGCCTTAGAGTTCAATAGTATTCAGCGCAAAGTGCTCTGTGAGTTCAACCCCCTTTCTCTGAGCTGCCAATTAGTGGTCTTTGAAGTCACTACAGTACCAGTCGCACGTAAGCTGCCTTCAAACTCTGGCAACTTGCAAAGCGGAAGTGTGGCTCTATTGATATTTCTTTGATGTGGTATTTGAATGGTCGCTTGCTGGAGGCGTTGTTCACAAACCTCCTAGTGCGATAATTACATCTAGACTTTTTGGACTAGGATCTCTTTTGTAAAAGAGCAATAAAAAGTAATGTCCTTCATTGTAAACATGTGCAAAATTTCAAGGGTCACTTTCGGACAATGGATAATTTATGACTTTTGAAGCTGTGCATCATTGCCAGAGTTTGAAGGCAGCTGTAGGGTCGATGATAAAAGTGAATCTGGCGCATTGAGTGACACTCTGACAATTGATCGATTCTCACGTTCTGTCCTTTCTCTAGGCCGACCGCTTCTTTTTTGACGCTGTGTTCGAACACGGTTCACCCATTCCGTGAACATCGCCTAATAGTGGCATCACTCCTATCCAAATGTCGAACGATTCGCCGATTAGGTTAACCAGATATTTAGAATCCAACTATACTCCTCTTTCAAATGCAAACATTTGCGCACCCTGTATGTGAGGCTTATGTGAGGCTTTATGTGAGGCTGTATGTGAGGCTGTCTATCTAAGTAGACGGAATACGGAATAAAATTCTCAAAGAATTTAGGACCTGAAATCAAATTTTTCCTCTTTAATATTCTGCCAGTTGCGCAGTTAAGATGAGCTACAGCGTCGCGTGTTCATTCAATGGACGCCAAAATTTAAAATTTTGCATCCGTCGAAACCTATATATACATATCAATTTCGCATTACTCCTCCTTGGTGCGTTTTTTATTTTATTTTACTTTTATTTTATAAGGATTCAGTTATAAAATATGAACTTACGAATCTTCAAATAAAATAGGACAGAATGCAACACCTTTAACTTCATATATTTCGAAAACTCTTTTAAGTTGGTATAATTAAGTTTTCTCCAAGCCTGCTACATTGACCGATTGACAAAACAGTGCATTTAAGATATTTAAAAATATTGTATCCCTGCTTAGATTATTTATTTTTCTTTTAATGGAATATACAAACAATTTCAGAAATAATTTTAAAAAATCTTCAAATTATTTCAATTCATTTAAAATTCTTTAAATTATTATACACTACCTTTGCATAAATGAGCGGACATTTTCAATTTCAGTCGTTCTGTCAAATATCTCTAAAAGTACTGTACAAATCCTCTTGAAACTTCAGGAGTGTAAAGAACATGTTACACCTTATATATTTCAATAGCGTTTTGCCCCGAAAGCAAAAGGGGTGTGAATGAAAATTTAAAGAAGTTTGAAAATGTTTGGGATCACCCTACAAAAAGAAATACTCGAAATGCCTTCTAGCTGTAGCATCTGATTATAAGGTTTCTTCTTTATATCTGTATATTTTTTTATGAAATTACCACATATATTCATTGAGATATAAATATTTCTTTAAAAAATTGTTTTTTTCTAAAAAAAAAAAAAAAAAAAAAGGTCACCTTTTTTCAATATAACACGCAGGGTATCAGTGTGACATTCGAGGGTTACGGTATAACCCAGTGCAAAACTATTTTTAAGAAACTTGACATACTATATTAGACACAATATACCGTAATCAGGATACAAAAATATTAACTATCTAATAAAATATGAGCATTTTTAGTAAACAATTTTTAATTACACATACAGTCGGTAACAAAAGTGTCCGAACAATAGCAAAAATTCCTATATAAAAAAAGTACGCTTAATACAGTTTTGTTAAATAAATCCTTGTTGAATCCTCTTCTTAGTCAGTCTACGAACGTGATTCGACAAGGATTTATTTAACAAAACAGTATTAAATGCACTTTTTCTATATAGGAATTTTTGCTAGTGTTCGGACACTTTTGTTACCGACTGTACACAAGTTTCAACTACATCTATATTAATAAAATCAGAGTTTTGTCTGTAAATTTGTCGGAATCGAAAAATTTTGCGATATCTTCACGTTTTACACCCCATGAAAGCCGAAAATGACTTCAGAAAATTTTGCCTCTGTGTGTGTGTGTGTGTGTGTGTCATCGTGTCCGAATGTCGCTTTTTTTTGTCCGGGCATCACTTGAGAACGGCTGGACGGAATTCAACGACGCTTGGCAGGAATTTAGGTCTTCACCCAACTTAAAATGATATCTATCAACTTTTCGGAAATTCCCCCCCATCCCCCCCAGGGGGTAAAAGACTAAAACACGTTTGTCCGGGCATCACTTGAGAACGGCTGGACGGAATTCAACGACGCTTGGCAGGAATTTAGGTCTTCACCCTACTTAAAATTATATCTATCAACTTTTCGGAAATTCCTCCCCGTTCCCCCCTAGGGGGTAAAAGACTAAAACACGTTTGTCCGGGCATCACTCGAGAACGGCTGGAGGGAATTCAACGGCGCTTCGCAGAAACTTAGGTCTTCACCCAACTTGAAATTATATATATAGAAATTTTCAAAATTATAATTAGTGTTTAAATTGTGGGTAAAAAACGCCTGCGCATGCGCCATAAATATCTTTTCACTAAAATGCTTTGAATGAAAAAATGAAATATAAAAATAAATTTTTAAGTTAGACTTTTGTATTCGCGTGATTTTCACTACAAATTATGAAAAGATTGAAATGAAGTGTTGCCATCTAAGTTTCATACTTTAGTTAATTTTAAAAAATCTAATTGTCGTATCGAAAAACTGTTTACACCCCAGGATTAAAAAAAATCACCTCTTTCATTCGGTTCTGAATTTGTAATGATAGGTCTGATATTTCTAAGTTATTTTTCCCTTTATCCGTTTTTCCGTTGCCACTTAAATTTCATACTTTAGTTATTTTTAAAAAGTCTAATTGCCGCATCGAAAAACTGTTTGAACCCCTGGATTCAGCAAAATAGCCCCTTTCATTCGGTATCAAATTTATAAATATAGGTCTGATATTTCTAATTTATTTTACCTTTTTTCCGTTTTCAACCCAGATTCGATATGGAACAGCTTTAGTATTGGATCCCTTTGGCAAAATTTGAAATTCGGCACCGAAGTAGATCGGACGTTTCTCGCCAAGACCTTTAATTGCACAATTGAGATAGCCAAATTCAGTTCATCGCAAAAATGGCTTAAAATATTTAAAATCACCAAAGGGTTCCGATACTTAAGTTGTGCTTTTTGTATTTATTAGTGCTAGAGGCCTATTTCAGTCGGTACAGTTGTCGAATTTTTATAGGTCACTCTTAATTAGTGCTAGAGGCCTATTTCAGTCGGTTTATTGAATGTGGATTTATTGAATGAAGTCCCCCCAAGGCACAACTTTGACATGAGTCCCCCCCAAGGTACCCCTATTTCAGTCGGTACAGCGTTGTCGAATTTTTATAATACACTCTTAATAGTGCTAAGGACCTATTTCAGTCGGTTTATTGAATGGGGATTTATTGAATGAAGTCCCCCCAGGCCCAACTTTGACATGAGTCCCCCCCAAGCCCAACTTTGACATGAGTCCCCCCCAAGGTACAACTTTGACATGAGTCCCCCCAAGGCCCAACTTTGACATGAGTCCACCCCCCAGGCCCAACTTTGACATGAGTCCCCCCAAGGCCCAACTTTGACATGAGTCCCCCCAAGGTACAACTTTGACATGAGTCCCCCCCCTAAGGCACACCTTTGACATGAGTCCCCCCCCAGGCCCAACTTTGACATGAGTCCCCCCAAGGCCCAACTTTGATATGAGTCCCCCCCAAGGTACAACTTTGACATGAGTTCCCCCCCAAGGGCACACCTTTGACATGAGTCCCCCCAAGGCACACCTCCCCCTCATTGGGAAAAAGAGAAAAAACGTTGTTTTGCGGCTATAAGACAGTTTGGACTTCCAACGTTATTTGTTACAATACCTGCAGCTGAAACACATTGGTTTGATTTAATGAAAACTTTATCATGGAATTTAGATCGTCACGAATTAACTAAAGAAGAATTTGTCGATATTAACAAGTTTAGCAGTAGGCCTCTGGCACTAAATTAAAATCTGTCAATGTCAGATTTTCATGTTTTAAATAATGAAATAATGTCGTGTCTGTATAATTTTTATTTTTATTATTATTTTTATTTTATTTATAATACTGTCTATTAAAGACTTCTGTGGTCACGAAATTTGGTGCGTAAATTGTTTGTATGCATCCGGCACTTATTGTAACTGCATTTCACGAAATTCGAAATCCCCCCCCCCCCACCTTTTCGGAGTCGGATGGCAATAAACATGTGTAAAACATGTTTTTCCGTTTATCTTAGAATGGCGAATTTTGGTGTGTGGATATTGATTAAGTGTACGCATTATGTACATTAGTGGGATTTTGAAAAACTTCGAACTCACCCGCTGAGGGTGGGGAAGTAAGAAGTGGGTAAGTTGTGCCGAAGACAGTGGGGACCCAGACTCCTAACATTGGGAGCGAGAAAACCTCTACCAATCACAGCGAGAACTTAGGTTATTAATAAAGATATGACATTTTGACAAATCATTTAAGTTTAACGTCCAGCGAAGCGGGCAAAGCCTGCTAGTAATATAATAAATAGACAATAGAGTTGAGTATTGAGCTACTTGTATAAAAACCTGGAACAAATACAATCGTATAAATTCAAAAAGTTGTACAGGATAGAATGAACGGAATTTCACTTCAGACCAAAAATAAGGAAAATGATAAGGGATGAGTTTATAATTTATTTACAATCAAAGATCACTGTATTACCATTCATTGAATCAAAATAAAATTGTTTGTAAAATTCTTTATCGTTTAGTGTTTTTTCTTGAGAGGAATTGTGTAGCAGTTCATTCTATCCCGTACAACTTTTTTAATTTACACGATATTTGTTTGGGTATTTTTGTATAAGTAGCTCAATGCTATTGGTTATTTATTATATTATGTACACACAGAAAAAAGAGTTGTCAACTGATAATACACAATTGACTAACCCAAACAGCTGACTAGAAAACTTGAGTTAAAAAGTGCACTAGCTGAACTAGTCTCCAAAACAAAACCCCTGACTAAGAAGGTTAATATTAAAAGCAAAAACGTTTTATTTATGAGACAAAAATTTTTAAGTTAAAATACATTTAAAAAACAAAAAATACATATAAAAACAATTAAAATCAGACTTTTCGAAACCCGTCCGGGTTTCCTCATCAGTAATTACAACACAATATGCAAACATCACATGAACACTCAAGGAATTTAAAGGAGTACTGAATATTGAGGCGCCAGTGCGCATGCTTCATTGATAGTGTGGAGATGCTTGGCAGTGTGCCAGCTCTCAAGGAAAATACGCGATTTATAATTATGAAAACCAGAATTTACGTAGAATTTTTATATTATCGAAGTCAGGAATATGATCGGATTCTATTGAATGCATTACAATTTTAGAATTTTGGTTGCAATTTTTAAAAGATCGAATGGTGGTGGTCGGCTATGTGTTGATTATAATCAACACATAGCCAACACCGTTCACCAATAATGTCTTTGTCACGGAAAGTAATATTCACATGTATTTTCCCCATGGGTTGAATTATATTTCCAGAATAAGTGCGGAATATGATATTAGAATTTCCAAGGGCACATTTAAATTTAGACGATTAAAATCAGTCTCTGAAAGCAATGAAAATTTTGCACCAGAATCAACTTCAAACTGCCGTAATTTACTATGTTTTTATTAACTTCGATTCTTGTTTGTTTGTGGGTTTGTCAGGGACAAATCTTGCACTCGATTTTTAACTAACTTCCCGACTTGCTAGATATTTGAAATTTTTAGGACAGCTCACAACACAGTGACAATACATTTTTCTAATAACTTTAGTCAACTATTTCAAGTCCCGCTGCCTTCGGCAGCGCTTATATGATTCGACAGAAAATTTATTTAACTAACTTCCCGACTAGCTAGACATTTGAAACTTTCAGAATAGTTCAGAACACGGTGAAAATGCATTTTCTTAAAACCTTTAGCCAACTGTTTCGGGTTCCTGCTGCCTTCGGCAGCGTTATCAGTACAAAGCTTGCAATCGATTTTTCACTACCTTTCCGACTAGCTAGACATTTGAAACTTTTAGGACAGCTCACAACACGGTGACAATACATTTCTCTAATAATTTTAGTCAACTATTTCAGGTCCCGCTGCCTTCGGCAGCGCTTATATAATTCGACAGAACATTTATTTAACTAACTTCCCGACTAGCTAGACATTTAAAATTTTCAGAATAGTTCAGAACACGGTGAAAATGCATTTTTTAAATACCTTTAGCCAACTGTTTCGGGTTCCTGCTGCCTTCGGCAGCGTTATCAGTACTAAGCTTGCAATCGATTTTTCACTAACTTTCCGGCTATCTGGACATTTGAAACTTTCAGGACAGTTCATAACACGGTGACAATACATTTTTCTAATAATTTTAGTCAACTACTTCAGGTCCCACTGCCTTCGGCAGCGCTTATATTATTCGACAGAAAATTTATTTAACTAACTTCCCGATTAGCTAGACATTTGAAACTTTCAGAATAGTTCAGAACACGGTGAAAATGCATTTTTTTAAATACCTTTAGCCAACTGTTTCGGGTTCCTGCTGCCTTCGGCAGCGTTACCAGTACAAAGCTTGCAATCGATTTTTCACTAACTTCCCGACTAGCTAGATATTTGAAACTTTCAGGATAGCTCAGAACACGGTGGCAATACATTTTTTTAATACTTTCAGTCAACTGTTTCAGGTCCCTACTGCCTTCGTCAGCGTTCATATGATTCAACAGAAAATTTATTTAACTAACTTCCCGAGTAACTAAACATTTGAAACTTTCGGAACAGTTCATAATACGGTGAAAATGCTTTTTAAAAATATTTTTGTCCAATTGCTTCGGGACCCTGCTGCCTTCGGCAGCGTTTCCAGTACAAAGCTTGCAATCAACTTTTAACTAACTTCCCGGCTAGATAGCCATTTGAAACTTTTATAATAGCTCAAAAGACGATAATTTTTTTAATACTTTTATCCAATTGCTGGGGTTCCGGCTGCCTTCAGTAGCGTTTATATGATTCAACAGAAAATTAAAAAACATGGTTTATAAAAATTTTTTTATCTTATAATTATTTCCATTTAGTTGAACGGAGACGATATATTTGTCAGTGTCATGAGCAGGGGTGAACGTTTTTCGTCTTTTGACGGAAATCTTCCACCAGAAATTTTTTACTATAATCTGTATCCTATTTAATCAAAGGGATATTAGAATACAAATACACTCATTTTTTCTAAATAAAAATAGTGGTGCAGATGACGATAACCACTTTCACCCCTGATCATGAGTGACTTCAAACAAGTCTATAACTTTAAATTGAGGTGAATAAGTGCATACAGAATTGACACCGAACGTAAAATTAGAATTTCGTTCTTTAGATGTGACAGCCTGAGATGTGACGGCATGGAACTGGAATTCACTAAATTTCGTGAGAACTTAATTAAAGTTGAAATAGAAATTTTACTGACGTGACCAACTTTTTTGCATAATTCACATTTCAGTTTAAATTTATTTATTCGACAGTTTTTAACATTGTGATTGTCTTTTCCACATCTGATACAAAGATTTTCGATGCCGAGAGCTTTATAATCAGGTTGCTAGCGTTGAAATTTACAATTTTTAGATCGTGAACTAGAACGATTTCTTCGACGTGGAGAGGAACTAAAAACTTTATTAGTATCATATGCATTAGAAAGTGATTGATGTAGAGAAAATTTTTGAGTTAGTTCTTTAATTTCGATTTTGGATGCTTCAAGAGCAATAGCTTTTGATAAAATATCATCAAAATTTGTCACATCTGATTGCAGAATTTGTTCTCGTAACCAGTCATCTCGTAAACCACGTATAAATTGAGCACGGAGAAAAACATCTGCGATAGAAACTGATTTATCACATTCACTTTTCACAGAGAACTCACGTTCTACTAAATCACGTTGTAGAGCAGTTACAAATTCCGTAATTGACTGTCGTTCTTTCTGATAGATATTTAAAAAATAATATTGAGAAACAACCACATTTTTCTTTGGAATCAACATTTGTTTGAAAGATTGCACTAAATCTTCATATGAAAGATTTTTAACTGGTTTCTCAGGCCCAAGAAAAGCTGCTAAGTTATTATAATGTGACGAACCCATTGATACACATAGAAGTTGAGTAATTTTTTCATGTTGCATAACACCTTTCATATTGCAATAATTATCAAAACGTTCCAAGTAGCATGAAAATTTTTCACGTTTAGAATCAAATTTTCAAATGGAGAAACATTAACTAAATTTACTGAGTTATCATTAGAATGTTCCTTTGTGAAATGTTTTTCAAGTTGTGCTAGCATTGCTTGTTGCTGCGCTGAAAATGTAGCTAAGAATGTCTGGAATTGTTCTGAATCCATTATTTGGATAAATAAAGTCACAGTTCAAAAATAAAAATTGAAATACCTGAATTGAACTTTGAAGCGTAACGACAAAACGATACTTTCGTTTTGTGCTTTAGCGTATACTTCTAAATGCTCTTTTTTTTTTCGACTCGTCGCCAAATACTGTTGTGACCTTTTAAATAGTGTGCAATTAGATAATTCAGATGATGAGTACTCCATTATTGAAAAACGAACATATTTTATTACATGATGATTGAAATGATGATATTAAATAATTGAACGCGGCTTACATGCCGGCGGTAACTGATAAACTGCGTAGAACATAAACATAGATATCGTACATAGAGAGTCAACTATCTGCGACACTAGCGTCAGTAAGCGAATTCGTAGAAGGAAAACCCAACAATTTTTCATGCACAAGTATAAAAATTTAAACAACAGAGCTTCTGAATATAAAGATTTTAAATATGCAGTTTGATGCAACCAAAAATTTATTAATAACAGTACTATCTCGTGTCCGAGATACACCCAAATAGAATAAATTCTTTCATAATTTCTATCTCATACACCAAGTTTGGTGCATTTATATATCACAGAAGCTGAGATACAACTTTCCAGTAAACAGAAAATGCTGCAGCATGGCACAGCCACCTGTCGTTTAATATACAATCAAATTGAATCAACATTTTTTTAGTTCCCCATCATACTACAGGTATGGGGAACTTAGGTAATCTTGAAAATTTTCGACCTCGGTTTTTTGAGTTTTTTACACGTTTTCAGGTGTGAGGAATCTGAAAATGACAAAATTTGTATGGTGTCTGTCTATAGGGTGTCTGTTAGTGTGCTAGTCCGTTAGTTTGTTAGTCTGTTTACACGATATCTCACGAACAAATGATCGCAGAGAGGTCAAACCAGTTTTAAAATATTACTTTCGATATTGACAAGAACCTAATTCCTTTACAACATTCGAATTAAAAAACTTCTTAAGTTATTAGAAATTTACGATTTTCTTAACATGGGAGAATAGGACAAAATTTCACTTAAACATCAATTTTGAGAGATATTTTCATCGTAAAGATATCAGACTACTTTTGAAATATTATTTAGGATACTGGTATGAATATCACTGACTATAAATTTTCCAATATAAAAATTTCGTAAGTTATTAGAAATTTACGAATTTCTTAACATGGCAGAATAGGTCAAAATTTCCCACAAGCATCAATCCTGAGGGATATTTTCATCGTAAAGGTGCCAGACCACTTTTGAATACTATTTAGGATACTGACATGAATACCATAGAGTATGAATTTTCTAATTTAAGAAATTCGTAAGTTATTTGGAATTTACGTTCCTCTTAAAATGGCAGAAGAATACAAAATTGAGCATAAACGGCCATTTTCAGGATCATAAATATATCAGACAACTTCAAAATAACATTTATGATACTTGTATGAACATGACTGATTACAAATATTCTAATAGGAAAATTTCGTAAGCTATTCGTTATTTAAGATTTTATCAACATAACAAAATTGAAAATTTTCCATATAAATATTCATTTTGAGGATTGTTGCATTGGAAATAGTAGCATGAATTGAAAACTAAACTACGAAAATTACCCTAATAAAATAAATTAATAGATTAGAATAAGATAAATATATCGAAGTGAACGGTGGATAGCCTATTAGATGGAGATTTCATTCTGTCACTGTGTCAAGCGTTTTTTCAAATTCATTTATCTTAACATGAGTTAAGAGAAATGAATCATTATCTATGTTAAGATAATGTCCTGTTCTAGAAATGTATGAATATATAAATATGATGGGGAACTGAGCAGAGTCCACCTACGCCAACTAGTTTTTTTTTTACAATATCCATCTCGCATACCAAGTTTGGTGCAGTTGTATATCATAGAAGCTGACCTATCACCTTCTTATAAACAAGGTTAAATTACAGTACAGAACCACCTGTAGGTCGATGTACGCCCAATTTTAATTGATATAGTTTTTAATCATGGCCCTCATACATATCACGCTTTATGCATTTTATACACTACAGAAGCTGCGACATAACCTTCCCTTAAATAAGGGAAATAGCAACACAGCAACGCCCCAGCGCGCAAGGACGTATCCAGAGGGGGGGGCTCTGGGGGCTCGAGCCCCCCCCCCCCCCCGAAATTGTCTGAGACAATTTTTTTCATGTTCTACTAACCAGAAAAAAAATTTAAAAAAAAAATGAATTTTTTCTCCACAATAGCTTTTTTTTGTTGGTGTTGTTAATTTGTTTGCTTGTGAAACCTTATTTATTAGCAATTTTCTGTCTTGTAAAGTCCAAATTACCGAAATGCATATTAGCTCTTTGTAAAAAACACTTAAAAGAGATCTTTATGGTACTTATTGTTGAACACTGTAATGTGTCTCCTTTCTTTTAAACACTTCTCTTGTCAGAAACAGCATTTTAATTCCATGTGAGACAAAAGATTCGTCATTAACAAAGATCACAGTTGCATATGGAACTTCTAGTTTTGTTAGTTATGCACATAGTATACCTTCCATAGAGTATAAATTTTATCAATAGAAAACAGATAATATAAAGTCTACTTTACAGAAAGACATGTGATGAAAGATGGTACTATCCTATCCTACTTAAAGCAAAAATGCCAGTAATCACATCATAGAGTATAGCATTCAATATTCATATTTGCAGCGAGGCAGATTTTCAAACGAATGTCCAGATTCTCAAACCAGACTGGGCTTTGACTGGACCAAACTCTAGTGAGTACATGTAGTCAACAGGTTCTGTCAAAGAAATTCCGTATCAATTTTCCTTGTTTTCCAAAAGGAAACCGAAGTGTTAAACCCACTTGCGGAAAAAGCCACCATATGTGGCTACTACATTTACAAAACATTGAGGACACAACAGATTTTACGTGCACCAGATACAATTAATCTACATGACAGTCTCTGGATGGCTCCAGCATCGATCGCTCAATCCTTCAATTACGAGCTCGACTCCTTATTAACCGGACTACCGTGAGTCCAGTTTTTGGGGATTTTTTTCCGTTTGTTACGGATTAAAGAACTCTCTGGCAGAGACTTGTGCATTTTAAAGGACTAGTTTCATCAGTTTTAGGCCCAAGACACTTTTTAGAATTATTATTATTATTAAATCTTTTCTTGCCCTTTCAGATTTTAGAAATATTAATTCCATTGTTTGCCGCCATGCGGCGTTGTAACCGATCTTATTTATAGCGCATAACCATTTTACTATGCCTAAATACGAATTTTAAGGCAATAACTTATATTCGTTTTAAAGTTAAGGTGATTTGTTGGGGGGGGGGGGGGACAAACTTTAATGCACACGCTCTTGGTGTACATATGTGCGGGTGCACGACCAACATCTGAGTGAAAGTTGGGCCCCCTCCGAAATTTTTTTCTGGATACGGCCTTGCCCAGCGGTTGGACGATATATCTTAAAAGTAAATGCATGGGCACCAATTTAAGTCTGGTTTTAAATAAATATTAAGATTGATTAAATTCTCCCCGTAAGTTCGTAAGGTGCAGATACCCAAAAATTTTTCTAATACACACACACGTACACACATTTTTTAACAGTGATAGAATCGTATTCAGGACATCTCCAAACGTGTAAGTCGATTGAAAACCGAAACTTTTCAACTTCTCGTTAACGTACATTTATATACACTACTTGCTATCTGATTTTTTAATCTATAATCTGTGTTTATAGTATTCAAACAAAAGTAAGAGGAAGTCATCTGAGTGTCACACCAGATCATGTATTCCACGATCCAGACACACAATCTCCTTCTTCTACTTTTTACTTTCTTCTGTATGTAATATAGAGAAAGTATTGGATTCGTGAAAATTTTCGACCTCCGTTTTTTGATGGATTTACACGTTTTGGGATGTCCAGAACACGAATTAATAGTTTTTAGAAAATGTCTGTGTGTCTATCTGTATCACTTTTTTGTGGACGCTGTATCTCACGAACCAATGAATGAAATTTAACCAAACTTGGTATTTAGTTGCACCCTGACATAAGCTGGTGCTGATTAGATTTGGGGATCAATTGCTCAACAAGTGACGCTGTGATCGCATTTTGTGCAAACTTTTAACATGGCAGTCTAGGACAAAATTTCGTATAAATGGGCATAATGAGAGTTATTTTAAACTTGTAAAATTGATATGAATTATTGATAATAGTAGTAGTTAACTAGGAAAAAAAATTGTGCATGTGGGGGCATTGGTTCCCCCCCCCCTGGGAAATAAATTTTCAAGATGGGTATCTTTCGAAAAGTCTCGTTGATAATAGTAATAGTTAACTAGGAAAAAAAATTTTGTGCATGTGGGGGCATCGATTCCCCCCCTCCCCCGGGGTGCAAAGTTTCAAGATGGGTATCTTTCGAAAGGTCTCGTCAATACCTTTAAAACGAATGGTTGAACCATAAATCTCTGATAATTTAAAACAAAGTTATCGATTTTTTTTACTTTTAACGAAAAAAAAAAAAAAAAACCTTAGAAAAAAAAATCGTTTCTTTTTTTTTTTTTTTTTTAATATATTGTTACTGATTGAATATGCATTATTTTTAACAAAAACAAACAAACAAACAAAAAAAAAAAAAAAAAAACTTAGAAAAAAAATCGCAATTTTTTTAAAAATATTGTTACTGATTGAACATGTATAGGAAAATATAGAAGAAAGTCTTGTGGTGGCCACAACATTTTAGTTTTTTAAGCTATTGTATAGCTTTTATCGCGGGCTTTGAGCGCGGCGACCGAATCGAAAAATTCCGTAACGAAAAAAAAACCTAACACAGTTCGGTAGACTTCGGCTGTACGAAGCTCGCACAGATCGAGACGAGTTTCCCCGAAATCGGACGAATACATAAGCAGCTGTTTGTGAGAAAGTATATAGGTGTATAGGTATCTATCATCTATGTACAACAGTGAATAGCTGTACGCGTAAAATTTGTGTATAAAGTAGATCAGATAAAACTTGAATATCTCCATTCGACTTGCAGGCCTTTAAAACCTATTAAATACCTTTTCTCTATTAAAATTTGTTTTCTTATCATTATTGTTATCTTATCATTATTGTTATCTTATTCATTAATGTCAAAGAAAAACCTTGAATATCCCCATTCGACTTGCAGGCATTTAAAACCTATTAAATACCTTTTCTCTATTAAAATTTATTTTATATCGGTCACCACGCTCAAAAAGTGTAACTTGAATTAATATCAAAGAATATCCCCATTCGACTTGCAGGCCTTTAAAACCTATTAAATACCTTTTCTCTATTAAAATTCGTTTTCTTATCGGTCACCACGCTCAAAAAGTGTAACTTGAATATCCCCATTCGACTTGCAGGCCTTTAAAACCTATTAAATACCTTTTCTCTATTAAAATTATTTTCTTATCGGTCACCACGCTCAAAAAGTGTAACTTGAATTAATATCAAAGAAAAAACTTGAACACCCCCATTCGACTTGCAGGCCTTTAAAACCTATTAAATACCTTTTTTCTATTAAAATTTGTTTTCTTATCGGTCACCACGCTCAAAAAGTGTAACTTGAATTAGTATCAAAGAAAAAACTTGAATATCCCCATTCGACTTGCAGGCCTTTAAAACCTATTAAATACGTTTTCTCTATTAAAATTTGTTTTCTTATCGGTCACCACGCTCAAAAAGTGTAACTTGAATTAGTATCAAAGAAAAAACTTTAATATCCCCATTCGACTTGCAGGCCTTTAAAACCTATTAAATACCTTTTCTCTATTAAAATTTGTTTTCTTATCGGTCACCACGCTCAAAAAGTGTAACTTGAATTAATATCAAAGAAAAAAATTGAATATCCCCATTCGACTTGCAGGCCTTTAAAACCTATTAAATACCTTTTCTCTATTAAAATTTGTTTTCTTATCGGTCACCACGCTCAAAAAGTGTAACTTGAATTAATATCAAAGAAAAAAATTGAATATCCCCATTCGATTTGCAGGCCTTTAAAACCTATTAAAATACCTTTTCTCTATTAAAATTTGTTTTCTTATCATTATTGTTATCTTATCATTATTGTTATCTTATTCATTAATATCAAAGAAAAGACTTGAATATCCCCATTCGACTTGCAGGCCTTTGAAACCTATTAAATACGTTTTCTCTATTAAAATTTGTTTTCTTATCGGTCACCACGCTCAAAAAGTGTAACTTGAATTAGTATCAAAGAAAAAACTTTAATATCCCCATTCGACTTGCAGGCCTTTAAAACCTATTAAATACCTTTTCTCTATTAAAATTTGTTTTCTTATCGGTCACCACGCTCAAAAAGTGTAACTTGAATTAAGATCAAAGAAGAAACTTGAATATCCCCATTCGACTTGCAGGCCTTTAAAAACCTATTAAAATACCTTTTCACAAAAAATAGAGTTAGATCATTCAAATTTGGTACATCGAGGTTTTCGATACCTACAAATCGATTGCGGATATTTTTGATATATTCTCATTTATTCAATAAAAGAAAAAAATTTGTTTTCTTATCGGTCACCACGCTCAAAAAGTGTAACTTGAATTAATATCAAAGAAAAAACTTGAATTAATATCAAAGAAAAAAAAATACTGCATAAATAAAATAAATAAATAATTATAATTGCATAAGTTGATAAAAAATGCTATGCAATAGCTTTACCGCGGCAGTCCTCGAGTGCCACACGTATTTTTTTTTTTTTTTTCTTTTACTTTCTCTTATCCATATACGGGGTAGAGAAGGTATAGTATTTGGGTCAAATTTTCACAATTAATTTTTTGTTCACGTTTTGAGGTCTTCTGAATCCGAAAAACAGGTTTTCACTTTCAGCGGTTGGTTTGGGTGCATGATTGTTATCAGCATATCTCAAGGACAAATCGTAGCAGGAAGCAAAACTCGTTACTCTAAATCTGTATCATATATCTGTATCTATATCATAGATTTGCTACGCTAAACTTTTCGTTGTGATCAAACTAATTGTTCGTGTGTACAGGGACATGTAAAAGAATTCAATACATCTATGGGCGAAATTTTCGATAGGTACAGCTTAACATCTATAGGCTGCTTTAAATAAATGAACATGCATACAAGCACATTTCATGTGGAAAATGATATTAAAAATCATTCACAGAACAACATAAATAAAATATAGTGGGACTCTTATCCACTGGAAGTGCAGTTCAGGTTGTACCTTGTGTTATTAATATATTAAAGTGCACAATATGATGTGTACATAATTTTTGGAAGGCATAGAAGGCTACC
The DNA here is from genome assembly GCA_963930645.1 of Salticus scenicus. Classification (NCBI taxonomy): domain Eukaryota; kingdom Metazoa; phylum Arthropoda; class Arachnida; order Araneae; family Salticidae; genus Salticus; species Salticus scenicus. Next base: position 139,095,371 of record OZ005654.1, read on the forward strand.
AATAATTAAGCAAAAACATGCTTTTTTATTGAATGTAATTGGTGGAAGTGCTTCACTATTTTTTACTAGAGATGGGCGTTATTTCACGTAATAGAATATCTAATATTATTATTGCATTGTAACCTGTTAGCACGGTAATATATTGCTAAAAATATCCTATTAAAAAATAATATTATCAACTATGTCTCTGCACATGAAATAGACGAGGAATTTCTTGTGATATACCAAAATAATACCGTCAGATAACTTTTCCTTAGCATAGCAAATATTCTAAAACAAAATTGCAAACGCAATCCAAATGTACAGTAGTGAAAAAAAAAAAAAAAAAAAAAAAAAAAAAATGCAGCACTCGATATAACTCCATTGCTAATCAATGCAGAAAAATGCAATCGGTATCATTCGACTGGGAATCATTAGTACTTTCAGAAAATGAAGTGAAATTTTGAATTGGGGGTCGTCTACATATTAAAACGTGCACCAACTTTGATTTTTTTTTTTTTTTTTTTTTTTCAATGGTAACACCTTATTTTTATTTTATATTTGAATTCCTGGGGTCGCAACGATGCGAAAAAGTATATTGGTTGTATATTTTACTTATTTTTTTTATACAGTTATAAGCGTTCAATGTTTGAAGGTGCTAATGTTAAATTAATATTTCAAACTTTTATTAATATCTTCACAAAAATAACTGGATCGATATAATTTTTTTTTTTCGAGATACAGTGAAGAAACCCAAACATAATCCATCATTTCTTTTGATTCTGAAAAATATTTTTAATTCTGAAAAATATTAATATATTCATATTCATGAAAATTATGAATTATGACATATATTATTTTTTACATAAAATGAATTCTAATGCTGAAAAATATGGGTGTGCAAATTTGCAGCTCATTCCAGTTATTAGTTTTCAAGATATAAATAAATCTTTCTTTTGGAGTGGTTTAGGGGGCCGTCTCCTATAAAGTTTTGCATGAGATATCGCAGAAAATCTTTAAAAAATAACAGAGAAAATGGAACAAAATATTTTTGTTTTTTATTTACGGATGAAGTTATATAACAACAACGTCAAACACAAAGAAATGAAACAAAAATGATGTTTTTTAGACATTAGTGTTAGCATCAAGAATTCCTGTTTTCTAAAGCCCCGCCTTTTATCGCTCTTCAAAAGAAAACAACACAGAAAAGAAAAGTAAAGGTGACTTTGAGTATTCGTGTTAAACCCCTTATTTTATGTTGACAAAAGTATACACAAGTGGTATTTACTTCATCTGGTGATAAATTTTGAATCCTTTAAACGAACACTAGCATACTTGCCAACATCCTTATTAATATTCCACAGTGTTGCTAGTCCCGCCTTTTTTCTCACACCAGTAAATTTGTAGAGTAATATTCTCCAAATGCAATTACGATCAAATGAGACGAAAAGTACTCTAAAATAATACTGATGTAAAAAAAAAAAAAAGAAAAAAGAAAGAAAGAAAGAAAGAAAAGAAAAAGGCGTGGCTAATGATACTATGCAATATTAATTAGGATTTTGGCAAGCATGCACTAGAAGAAAAAAATTATCTAAATAGATGGGGTTTACTGTATAAAATAGAAAAATAGGTTGAATGTAAAAATTGTCAATTAAAAGAAAAAAAAAAACGAATGGAATCGGAATGCAAGACAGACTTGTAAAATCGTTTTCAAACTGCCGTCATGGTTAAAGGCTTAATCTTTACTTCATATATTGCTTTATTTTATTTTATTTTTTATTTCATTTTATTTTATTTTTATTTTTTATTTTTTATTTTTTATTATTTTATTTTATTTTATTTATTTATTTATTTTTGTAGGGGGGAGGATTATTATTTTAAGGAAACTTTAGTCTTTAAATTTTTATAAATATATTTTAACTTTATATATTTTTAAAAATTATACTTTAAGTTATATAAATATTAACACTTTTGCGACCGCAGGATTTTGTCTTTTTGACAATAAAGTCCTCCTACAAGCATTATTCTCTCAAAATAAAATATTTCAGAACAAATTTTCTGCACTCACAATTATATTACAAGTGGATATACATTATAACTGTATTCTTTCCAATCAATATATTTCTATTCATAGTATATTTTATTCCAAAAATATGAACACTGGGTACATACTTAAGAAATAAGTAACACACAAATTACGAAAGAAACGCCCACTGACAGAGTTACAGATTTTCAAATAACGTGAATCTACTTTAGCAGTTTTGAAAGCGTTAATTAAGAAATTATACTTTGGTAAAAATTATAAAACAAATCGCACGGAACATTATTTTTTATAAATCTTTTTTTCTTGAAATATTTCCCGCGTGAAAACGTAAAATTTTGTTTAATTCTTGTAGGATCTTAATTTTAATTTTCTATATTTACAGATAGCCCCTTAACACATTTTTGATTATAACTCTATAAATACTAAAGATAAAGCATACAAATAGTACACTTTTCCGCACTGCCAGACTTTCAGAAATTCGAATATGAAGTCAAAATTGAGTGCTGCTATTGAAAAAAAAAATCAAAGTTGGCGCTCATTTCAATATGTAGATAACCCCTAATTCAAAATTCCACAACATTTTCAGAAAGTGCATTTAATTTCCTGTTGAATGGTGTTTAGTAAATTTTTCTGCGTCAACTAATAACGAAATTACAGCGAGTGCTGCGTTTTTTTTTTTTTTTTTTTTTTTTTTTCCCCGACTGTACAAGAACTGCTTATATGATACAGCATCATAGAAGTAGAATACTCTCTTTCCCATAATGAATTTACAAAAACAAAGCTATGAACACCGCAACTACCGAAATCCAAATCATACGAAAACAACTAGACCGAATCACAGCATACGAGATACGAGTAACGAATAAAACACCTACCTTTCAGCATCTGACAAACCCCGCATACCGCATGTTAGATGCAACATCATACAAGTACAAGTAACGAAAAGCAAAGAGTAACGAATAAGACATCGCATTTTTCGCATCATACTTCTCGCACAAATGTTCGAACTTTGCTGTGTGGCATGTGGATCCATGTGACGCAAGATACAGTAACGAAAGTAACGAGTAACGAGTCAAATTCGAGAATACCGATTCGTTACTTCGAGTCTGAAAGAATACCCGTATCTCAGAAACGAATACATACGGCAGTGATTCTCAACCTTTTCTTCGTCGCGACACATTTTTAACGATTTCAAAATTTGGCGGCACACATTTCACTTGGGGCAACACTTTACTTTATGAAAAGTCACACTTATCGAAGATAAAAACAGTTAAAATATGGTATTTAACTGTAAAAACATTAGTTTTCTTTTACAGTGTACTTTTCTTTAATTTAAACAAACTTTCCTCGTAATAAAAAAAAAGTATTCTAATGTTTACTATGTACATTTCTAAAATTTGGCGGCACACTTTAAGAATTTGACGGCACACAAAAGTGCCGTGGCACAGTGGTTGAGAATCACTGACATACATACGGTTTAAAATGTTTGGGCCCATAGACCATAATGACAATTTTTCTTTGTGTCCTTGTAAAAAGTAAAAATATATATACATGCTAGATTCATCAAAACCTATGCACTTTGTGCGAGGGTGAATAATAGCATGTATATAAGTTTTTAACTCAAACGAATAAGGCGTTTAAATGCTATCGCACTTTAATTTATTTGGACCCATAGACATTAATGGTAAAGAATTTTTCGTTGTGTAAAAAACTATAAATGCTAGATTCATCAAAATCTAGCATTACACTTTGTGGGACGGTGATTTATAACATGCGTATAATATTTTAGCTCAGAAGAAAATGACGTATAGACGCTATCGCACTTTGAAAAATTTGGCCCTATAGGCTATAATGATAAAGAATTTTTCTTTTCGTTCCTGTAAAAAATACTTTAAAGTGTTAGATTCACCAAAATCAATAGGGAACGTGGCTATGTTGTCATACAACATACTTACTAAATTTCAACTTATTTGAACAGAGGGTTGCGCTATCGTATTCACTCACACACATACATACATAATCGAAAACTAATAAAAATGAACTCAGGACACCTCAAAACTATGGAAATCCCAAAATCTCAAAGTAAAAATTTTATCTCTCAACTATGAAGCTCTGTTCAACTCAAAGAAATAATTTATTTTGTAATGATATTATATTATTTTAATAGATTAATTTACATTTCCAACACTATTAATAATAGTGACTATAGAAATCGCAATTCTTCTAAGGAAAATTACAAAAACATTATATAATAATATATTAAGGAAAGAGATTAATTTAAAAATTTTTCTTAAATTATATTTTTAAAAATGCATGAAATTCTTAATTGTGGTCTTGTATTTAAATTTACACATGTCTAATAATATATTACAATTTATTTCAGAATCCAATTCCAATTTATTTCAGCCGAAAAAAAAAAAAAAAAAAAAAAAAAAAAAATCATTGTTGAGATAATTTAAAAAATATGAAAGTGATTTCCCCCCCCCCTTAATATCGTCTGTAATAAAATTCAAAATTGATTGTTGTGAATGCTACTTGTAAATACAGTTATTAATCGTTATATGGCCCCCAAACTTGATCTTCAATCGTTTTTGGGGCATATCTCGAGAACTATTTGGCCCAATGAGCTGCAAATTTGTATACGCGTATTTTAAGGTGCTGGAAATCGATTTCTGTTTAAAAAAAATTACAGGTCACAATACATAATTTTTAAAATATTAATTCTATGGATAAAAAAATATTAAAACCTTAATGAAAGTCATAAACATGTTCGGAAAACCTGTTATTAACACCATAAAAAATAAAAATAAAAACAGGCAAAAAATAAAATAAAAATGCAGGTGATATGAATATAAATGTGTAATTGGAATTTAACATTAGAAGCTCGAAAGTTTATATGTGTATAACTCCTAAACTTACACACCATATTGACTTCCAAATTTATATCTGGGGATGAAATTGACTGTAGAAAATTGTGTCAAAGTAATTTTTTTTTTTTAAATAATTAAAATAAAATTGAGAAAAATCGTGCTAAAGAAATGGAACAGCTTGAGTATAGAACCCTTTGGCGAAACTTGAAATTTGGCCCCGAAATAGCTAGGAAGTTTCTCGCTAAGATACATACGCAATTGCGATAGCTATTTTAATTCATAGCCAAAATGACAACAAAAAATTAAAAAAGCTGCCAAGGGACTCCTATCCTAAAGCTATATCAAAGAAATTTCAAGAAAGGAATATAGTAACCGATGCTAAGAAATAAAACACAGTTACTGCATGACTTTATATGGAAGGGTAGATTAAAAAATAAGTCCTATCGTACTATATTAAATTATGTTTTGTGCAGAATTTTATATCTACTACTTACAAGGAAACATTCAAAAGGTGTAGTCTTCAAAAAACATTGAAATATATATATATATATACATGTGCGTGTGTGTGTGTGTGTGTGTGTGTGATTCTACTCTTCATAAAACACCAGAAAGTGAAAAAATTATCAGCTGAAATGAATTACAGCGACCACAAAAAATTATCAAAATTAAGCATATTTGGCGATTTCACACTGTTAGGCGATTGATTTTGAGTGCTTGGCGGAGAAGCAAAACACGGTTCTGTTCATACATGGCAATCTCGGTACTAGCGAACTTATCGCCTAACAGCGCTAAATCACCAAAAATGCTTAATTTTGATAATTTTTTGTGATCGCTGTAATTTATTTCAGCCGATAACTTTTTTACTTTCTGGTGTTTTATGAAGAGTAGAATCGCATTTTTTTTTTTTTTTTTTTTTTTTTTTTTTTTAATATTTTTTGAAGACAACACCTTTTGAATGTTTCCTAGTTAGAAGGGAAAAATAGGCTTATCATTATTATTAATTAATGATGAAAAAAAAAAAAAAAAATAGAAAAGTTCTGTCACCTCAAATGGCTGACTGGCTTGCCTCTCCATACTAAATTCAATGGCATAAGAACTGAATACAAGAAAAATTTAAACGAGTTTAACTTTTGAAATATTTTTTATTCTGTACGGTTTCGTCTCATAAGCCGTAGTTAAAAAAGAAAAAAAAAATGAATGCAAATTAATAATAATAATAATAAAACTGAAATAATAATAATAATAAAATTGAAATAACAATTTCAAAAATGCTGAAAAATTGAAATAGAACGTAACACAGTTGATCTCCAAAACATTAAGTTTATCCTAAAGAAAATAATCTGTTATGCCACTCACGCTGCTTTCTCTTACCTTACATTACGAGTATAGACATCTTATTACAGTTTAAAGCAGGTCTGTCCAACCCAAAACACTTCTGGGCCACATTAGAAATCTTTCTTATTCAAGCGGGCCGCACCATATATATTTGTGAGTGTATGAATCATGTATGCATACACTTCTTTCGTGGGAGGGCAGAGGGTGAAGATTAGGAGCAAAATACACTAAATTATTTTTATTCATAAATTAACAATAGTTATGACTATAAATAGTAAAAAAGTTATGACTATACATTAATAACTATAATGGATCTAATAATATTTCATCACAATAGTGTGATTCTTTAGTTCATCGATGAAAAGTATTTTCACTTCTAAAAGTCAGAACGGATTTATTAATTTTTAATCTGTTAAACAAAGTTGTCAAAATTTAAATATCCTGATCGTCCGAAAAGAAGAAAAAAAAAAAAAAAAACACGGCGGGCCGCGGGTTTGGCTACCCTCGGTTTAAAGCCTAAGTTAAGAGGCAAATGTATTTGAACATTTCTGGTGCACTTTAAGAAGAATTGAAAGTAGTTTTAGAAACAGTTTTGTTTGACAAGAAATTCTATGTAAGGGAGGTGAAGCATGACACAACTTGAAATGCATCTATTTCTAGACATTGCACTAATATATCGGAAAGTTTTGTGCAGTCTGTAAACAAAGGATAAATATTTTTCGAATCATTTCTTATCTGAAACCTGGCTTTTATGCACAGAAAAAAATTTCTATCAATTTCATCTATCTTAGTTCAGTTTAAATTTGCTAAACTGTACCTATCAGAAATTTCACCCATTGAAACACTTTTGTACGTCCTTATTCAAGAACCATTTTCCGAATTTCAATAAAAAGTTTCAAGTAACCTCTCTATATAATACAGATTTAGAAATATCTATTTTGTATTTCCCGCTACTAATTCTTCTTCAGTTATTCTGATAACAGACAGGCAATAAAAAATACAGATACACAGAGATCAAACGCTAAAAATATCATTTTGTATCCGTAGGAGACATCAAAATGTGTAACAAAATCTCAATTTCGAAAAATTTACCCCCAAAACAACACTTTCTCTACCATAAATGGGTAAGTAAGAGAAAATATGTATGCATCGGGAGATTCAAAAGGTCACAGAAAAAATAAAAAATATATTATGAAAAATATTTCACCATTATCTGGTTGTGGCTTTCACTAAAATTCACAGAAAGACATGAATGTTTTTTTTTGGGTGACAAAAATTTTATTCGGAAATTAGTTTAAAATTCTTTCATCAGGTAGCGCTTTTAATTCTAAAATTGCTTTTTACTTTCTTCTATATGTAATATAGAGAAAGTATTGGATTCGCGAAAATTTTCGAAGTCCACTTTTTGATGGATTTACATGTTTTGGGATGTGGAGAACACGAATCAATAGTTTTTAGAAAATGTCTGTCTGTCTGTCTGTCTGTCTGTATCATTTTTTTGTGGACGCTGTATCTCACGAACCAATGAATGAAATTTAACCAAACTTGGTATTTAGTTGCACCCTGACATGAACTGGTGCTGATTAGATTTTGGGATCAATAGCTCAACAGGTGGCGCTGTAATCGCATTTTATGCAAATTTTTAACATGGCAGCATAGGACAAAATACCGTATAAATGGGCATAATGAGAGTTATTTTAAACTTACGATTGTAAAATTAATATGAATTATTGATAATAGTAGTAGTTAACTAGGAAACAAATTTTGTGCATGGGGGGGCATCCGTTCCCCCCCCCCAGGGGGGAAAATACCCCCCCGGGGAAGTAAATTTTCAAGATGGGTATCTTTCGAAAGGTCTCGTTGATAATAGTAATAGTTAACTTGGAAAAAATTTTTGTGCATGTGGGGGCATCGGTTGCCCCCCCCACCGGGGGGGGAAGTTCCCACCCGGGGGGGGGCAAAATTTCAAGATGGGTATCTTTCGAAAGATCTCGTCAATACCTTTAAAACGAATGGTTGAACGATAAATCTGTGATAATTTAAACCAAAGTTATCGATTTTTTTTACTTTTAACAAAAAATTTTTTTTTTTTTTTTTTTTTTTTTAACGAAATTTAACCAAACTTGGTATTTAGTTGGTCCCCGACATAAACTGGTGCTGATTATGTTTGGGGATCAATAGCTCAACAGGTGGCGCTGTGATAGCATTTTATCTAAATTTTTAACATGGCAGCATAGGACAAAAATTCGTATAAATGTGCATAATTAGAGTTGTTTTAAACTTGTGATTGTAAAATTAATATGAATTATTGATAATAGTAGTATGTAACTAGGAAAAAAATTTTCTGCATGGGGGGGGCATCGCTTCCCCCCCTAGGGGGGAAATACCCCCCCAGGGGGGGTAAATTTTCACATTGGGTATCTTTCGAAAGATCAGGTTGATAATAGTAGTAGTTAACTAGGAAAAAATTTTTGTGCATGTGGGGGCATCGGTTGCCCCCCCACCGGGGGGGGCAAAATTTCAAGATGGGTATCTTTCGAAAGATCTCGTCAATACCTTTAAAACGAATGGTTGAACGATAAATCTGTGATAATTTAAACCAAAGTTATCGATTTTTTTTACTTTTAACAAAAAAAATTTTTTTTTTTTTTTTTTTTTAACGAAATTTAACCAAACTTGGTATTTAGTTGGTCCCCGACATAAACTGGTGCTGATTATGTTTGGGGATCAATAGCTCAACAGGTGGCGCTGTGATAGCATTTTATCTAAATTTTTAACATGGCAGCATAGGACAAAAATTCGTATAAATGTGCATAATTAGAGTTGTTTTAAACTTGTGATTGTAAAATTAATATGAATTATTGATAATAGTAGTATGTAACTAGGAAAAAAAATTTCTGCATGGGGGGGCATCGCTTCCCCCCCTGGGGGGGAAGTACCCCCCCGGGGGGGATAAATTTTCAAGATGGGTATCTTTCGAAAGGTCTCGTCAATACCTTTAAAACGAATGGTTGAACTATAAATCTGTGATAATTTAAAACAAAGTTATCGATTTTTTTCACTTTTAACAAAAAAAAAAAAAAAAACTTAGAAAAAAAAAATCGTACTTTTTTTTTTTTTTTTTAATATTGTTACTCATTGAATATGTATAGGTAAATATAGAAGAAAGTCTTGTGGTGGCCACAACATACTAGTTTACAATGGCGCAGTACATTCAACGACAACTAGGACTATAAATGCTCAATGTGACACCATCAGACGCAGAGGTATGGTCAGACATTGCACATTGGAAATTCTCCTAAAGAAAGCTGCAGTATTCGCAATATGGCATCATTTGATCAGGTGGATGAGTTTAAAATCTGAGAGAATACTGCGAATACAGCGCGATATGTTGTTGAAGAATGTAACTAATATATATTTTTACTTTCTTCTATATTCAATAGAAGAAAGTATTGGATTCGTAAAAATTTTTGACCTCGGGTTTTTGATGGATTTACACGTTTTGAGAGATGTAGAACACGATTTCACCATTTTTAGAAAATGTCTGTCTGTCCGTCTGTCTGTCTGTGTGTGTGTGTGTGACAAAATTTGTGGCAACTGTATCTCAGAAACTACTGCACAGAATTTCGTACAAATTGGTATGTAGTTGCACCTTGACATAAATTAGTGCCTATCAACTTTTGGTAAAAAATGTTTTACAGGTTGCGTTGCCATCCCGCTTTTTCTAAATTTTTAACATGTTGATATAAGACAAAATTTTGTATAAATGTGCATAAAGAGAATTATTTTTTAGTAATCATTATGAAATTGACAAGAATTGTTTATAATAGAGATAGTCGAGCTTCGCCCCCCCCCCCTGGGGGTGAAGTTCCCCCTCGAAGGGAGTAAATTTTCAAGATGGGTATATTTCTAAAGGTCTCGTCAATACCTTTAAAACGAATGGTTGAACTATAAATCCGTGATAATTTAAAACAAAGTTATCGATTTTTTTTACTTTTAACAAGAAAAAAACTTAGAAAAAAAATCTTTTTTTTTTTTTTTTTTTTTTTTTTTTTTTTTACGAAATTTAACCAAACTTGGTATTTAGTTGGCCACTGACATAAACTGGGGCTGATTAGATTTGGGGATCAATCGCTCAACAGGTGGCGTGGTGATCGTATTTTTTCTAAATTTTTAACATGGCAGTATAGGACAAAATTTCGTATAAATGTACATAATGAGAGTTATTCTTAACCTGTGATTGTAAAATTAATATGAATTATTAATAATAGTAGTAGTTAATTAGGAAAAAAAATTGTGCATGTGGGGGCATCGCTTTCCCTCCTGGGGGGAAGTACCCACCGGGGGGTGGAGGTAAATTTTCAAGATGGGTATCTTTCGAAAGATCTCGTCAATACCTTTAAAACAAATGCTTGAACTATAAATATGTGATAATTTAAAACAAAGTTACCGATTTTTTTTTTCACTTTTAACGAAAAAATATATATATATATATATAGTATATATATATATCTATATAGATATATATAGATATATATATAGATTTTTTTTTTTTTTTTTTTTTTTTTTTTTTTTTTGTTACTGAGTGAATTAGTATAGAAAAATATAGAAGAAAGTCTTGTGGTGGCCACAACATACTAGTTTTAATATATGTTAAAAAGTCCAATGTTTTTCGGTGTATTTCAGTGAAGACTGCATAGTCAGTAATTTTTGAATAAAATATTTTTTATTTTTTATGTGATTTTTAGATCGCCTGGTATATATAAATAGGCATGTAAGAATTCAGTACCGGTAACAAGGACATAAGTAAATATGTATATTTAAAGTTGAGTGCAATTTATAAGGAGGCTTTAAAATCTCATGACAGTCATTAATTGAAAAGCTATGTGAAAAGTAAGTGCTTACATATTTATTCAGTAAAATCAATCCCCTTTGAAAAATATTTCATGTAAATATCTATTTGAATTTTTGAAGTGAGATAATCTCAGAAAATCGGATTCCAGTCCGTTTCTTTCATGTATATATATATATATATATATACCGGTGTCCCTAAGTCCGTAGATATTTTATTCATAAAAATTAAAGAAATTGGTTGACTTGAACGCGGTTTGCAAAAATGTTATTCTCGTGAAGGGGATTTTTTTTTTTTTTTTTTTTTTTTTGAAAGGAAAAAAAAAACTAGTATGTTGTGGCCACCACAAGACTTTCTTCCATATTTTCCTATACAAATTCACTCAGTAACAATCTTTAAAAATAAATAAATAAATAAATAAAATAAAATAAAATTACGATTTTTTTTTTCTAAGGTTTTTTTTTTTTTTTTTTCGTTAAAAGTACAAAAAATCGATAACTTTGTTTTAAATTATCACAGATTTATAGTTCAACCATTCGTTTTAAAGGTATTGACGAGACCTTTCAAAAGATACCCATCTTGAAAATTTACCCCCACCCCGGGGGGGGGGGGGGGTGCGATGCCCCCACATGCACAGAATTTTTTTCCTAGTTAACTACTACTATTGTCAATAATTCATATTAATTTTACAATCATAAGTTAAAAATAACTCTCATTATGTACATTTATACGAAATTTTGTCCTATACTGCCATGTTAAAAGTTTAGAAAAAATGCGATCACAGCGCCATCTGTTGAGCTATTGATCCCCAAATGTAATCAGCACCAGTTTATGTCGGGGACCAACTAAATACCAAGTTTGGTTAAATTTCGTTAAATATATATATTTATATATATACGAGTTTTTTTCTGAGTTTTTTTTCGTTGAAAGTAAAAAAAAATTGATAACTTTGTTTTAAATTATCACAGATTTATAGTTCAACCATTCGTTTTAAAGGTATTGACGAGACCTTTTGAAAGATACCCATCTTGAAACTTTACCCCCCAGGGGGGAGGGGACCGATGCCCCCACATACACAAAAATTTTTTCCTAGTTAACTACTACTATTATCAACGAGACCTTTCAAAAGATACCCATCGTGAAAATTTCTCCCCCGGGAGGGGGGGACCGATGCCCCCACATACACAATTTTTTTTTCCTAGCTAACTACTACTATTATCAATAATTCATATCAATTTTACAATCAAAAGTTAAAAATAATTCTCATTATGTACATTTATACGAAATTTTGTCCTATACTGCCATGTTAAAAGTTTGCGTAAAATGCGATCACAGCGTCACCAGTTGAGCAATTGATCCCCAAATCTAATCAGCACCAGTTTATGTCAGGGTGCAACTAAATACCAAGTTTGGTTAAATTTCATTCATTGGTTCGTGAGATACAGCGTCCACAAAAAAGTGATACAGATATAGACACACAGACATTTTCTAAAAACTATTAATTCGTGTTCTGGACATCCCAAAACGCGTAAATCCATCAAAAAACGGAGGTCGAAAATTTTCACGAATCCAATACTTTCTCTATATTACGTATAGAAGAAAGTAAAAAACTAGTATGTTGTGGTTACCACAAGACTTACTTCTATATTTTCCTATATAAATTCACTCAGTTCAAATAATTTACAAAAAAAATTATTCATTAAAATTATCTACCATGATGAATGCGGGTGATTTTCATTTTAGAGAAAACTAACACTAAATATCCAAAGAAACACAGTTGAAATAACATCTTAAAAAATGCGTTTATATAATGGTTATCTCATGTATCAAGTTTCGTACAGTTAAATGCCATAGAAGTTTAAATATGGCATTCCCGTTCTCGAGAAAAATTGCACTATAGCAGCACAGCCTATTAGTAGATATACACCCAAATTGAATCGGCATAATCTCTCATAATGGCTTTCTCACATTTCAAGTGTTGTTTGATTATACGCATTAGAACCAGAAATATAGTTTTCCCTTAATCTGAGGAAATCACTGTATAGAAGCGCTACCTGTTGAGCAGTTAGTACCAAAAGTTGATTCCCAGTAACTTATGTCAAGATACATCCACAAATAAATTTTTATGCAATTTTGCGCAAAAGTTCCTGAGATATAACCTTAAATTGTGAAAATCACTGCACAGCAGCGCCACCTGTTGAGCAGTTGACTCCAAAAATTAATAGGCACTAACATATGTCAAGATGCATCTACATATAAATTTATATGCATTTTTATGCAGTAGTTCCTGAGATATAGTCTTTTCTTAAATTGAGGAAATCGCTGAACAGCAGCGTCACCTGTTGAGCGGTTGACACCAAAAGTTGATAGACACTAACTTATATCAAGTTACATCTATATATGAAATTTTATGTATTTTTGTGCAGTAGTTCCTGAGATATAGCCTTACCTTAAATTGTAGAAATCACTGCTTAGCAGTGTCACCTATTGAGCTGTTGACACCAAAAGTTGATAGGCATTAATTTAAGTTGCATCTATATATGACTTTATATGCATTTTTGTGCAGTAGTTCCTGAGATATAGCCTTCCCTTAAATTGTAGAAATGGCTGCATAGCAGCGCCACCTGTTGAGCGGTTGACACCAAAAGTTGATAGGCACTAATTTAGGTCAAGGTGCATCTACATATCAAATTATATGCAATTCTGTGCAGTAGTTCCTGAGATACAGTCGCCACAAAATTTTTGTCACACACACACACACAGACATACATTTTCTAAAAATGGTCAAATCGCGTTTTGGACCTCTCAAAACGTGTAAATCCACCGAATACCGGAAGTCGAAAGTTTTTACGAATCCAATATTTTCTTCTATTAAATATAGAATAAAGTAATAATAGCTAAAAAACTTTGCCGATAGCACATTTTCAGGAAAAACTATATTTATTTGCATGCAAATGTTTACAGGCATATATACTATTCTATGTGTCCACCATCACTCCAAAATACAGTGTTACAACGTTGTTATTTGCAGCTTCAGTCGGCGATTCTTAACTCAGGGAAAAACATTTTCACTAACAACGCTTTATGCAGCAAGTGAGCATCGCAATTAAAACTTCATGTAAGCTTAAGTTAGAGATAAAATAAGAAATAAGATGTGCTATTCGCAAAATTATGCAATTTATAGGACCCTGATTTGCATATTTCTCATTACGCATCCGTGCAGAGTAAAAATTTAACTTTTTTTCCCTTTAACCCCCCCCCCCCCAAAAAAAAAAAAAAAAAAAATCCTTCTTCACGAGAATAATTTTTTTCCCAAACCGCGTTCAATTCTACCAATTCCTTCAATTTTTATGAATTTTTAAAATGTCTACAAAATTATGTGACACCCGGTATATATAAATATAAACTGTTAAATAATTACACTGCTCTGGAAAAAAAGAAAAAAAATTCGATATCTGATACCATTCTTGCTGATTCTTATGTAAAATGACCTCCTGAATCCTGATATGACTCCCATTTTGCCCAGTCACCCACCATTTTCTAGATAGGTCACCCCCTCCCTCAATTTCTTTCCCTGTTCGATAATTTTATGACCATGAATTTGATTTGAAGAATGAAAAATAATTAATTTAACATATAAAAACAAAAATATATAAAGTTTAAAAAAAACATTAATAACAGTTTAAAAAATTATAAGATATGTAATGCATAATTTCAGTAACAAATCCCCCCCCCCCCAAAAAAAAAAAAAAATCCCGTCACAAATGTCCATGTTTTAGAATTTTCCAACTCTGTAGCCCCTCAGAAGATATTTAACGGTTAAAATAATCCTCCCCCCTCCTAAAAATCAAATTTATAGCCATAAAAATCACCGAAAAATGATAAAAATAGGGGGCCATTCCTAAAAAACGGTGAGTGATAGGGCAAAATGGGCGTCCTATTCGGGTTCAGGGGGTCATTTTACATAAGAATATGCTGAAATGGTGTCACAGGCAATTTTCTTGCCGAGCAGTGTTATTTAATATTGATATCAATAAATAAGACCATTTACGTAAATTGAAAAAAGAATTAAACTTTAACTTACTTCTTCCGTAAAGAAAATCACATGCTATATTTTGGATGAAGCAACAAACATAAACTCACATTACTTATTTAATGAACACAAGAGAATAATTTCGATGTTTAATCTTTTTTATCACAAGTTATCTCACTTTATCACTCTTCATTCAAAGTTCAATGGGTTCTTCCCACTTGATGTCAGAGGTCGCACATGACATAGATAAACAAAGAGCAGACGAAGTCTTCGATATCTATAGCTATAGCTAAAATAACATATTTTTCTTATTTTTGATCAATATGATTTAATCCGTGTTTATTTTTTTTATACATAATCAATTTTTATGCATTCTGTATCATTATTCATCATCTTTTGTTTGCTGTATACATTTACAATCATCATTTAGTTTTTATTTGTTACTTTTATTATTATAGATTAACCGATTTTTCGCTGGTGTTGCGTTTACGCAACAGCAGATGTAATTGCGTTTAACAGTTAACTAAAAAAGATATTTTACATTAAGTATTGTTTGTGTAAGTAAGGAAAGGATTATTATTTTATTACAAAAATAATTTATTTGAAAAATAATTTTATATTTAAAAATAAATTTCAAACTTGAAGCACTAATCTTCAAAAACTTTTGAAAATATTCATATTTGAATAAGTTTACATAGCTTATAAAAAAAAAAAAAAATGTTTAATAATAAAATAATTACTTTTGAAGTCATCTGTAGTGTTTGCTGTTTTATGCCCCTTCAAGAAAATGTCCGTAAACATTTATTTGTATTCATTCTATACTCTCATTCCACTGAAGTTGTACAAATACAACACCCTGTATTTAGTAAGATAAGACTAATTTTAATAATTTTATTTTCAATTATTGTTATGTATATGATAAAAATAATGAGTTTTACTGTTTGTATTTAGAAAAAAAATCATTATTTCTAGTATCGGAGGTTAATGGGTTAATGGTGATGGAGAACATGTTAAGTACTCTGATTTTTGGTACTTATATCATTAAACAGTGCAACATCGCAGTAGCGGATCCAGAGCTTCAGTTTTGGGAGGGGCTAATGTTTATCGAGATGCTATTCCAGATCAATGGAAACCTTACAGTCGTAATAATAGTGTGCTTTTCCATAGATATATTAGATTGCATTAAGGAATTATATTAAAAACACTTCACACACGTAAAATTAAATTTATTTAAAAGATGTTAAAAAAAAAAAAAAAAAATTATCCGAAGCTTTTCGCTTTAATAGTAAAGCATCATCAGGGATTTTTATTATTCGTTTCCAATGAGCAGTTTTTAAATATTTTTTCTTTTCACAGTCAACAGTTAAGTCTTTTAATAACTGTGAAAAGAAAAAATATTTAAAAACTGCTCATTGGAAAGGAATAATAAAAATCCCTGATGATGCTTTACTATGAAAGCGAAAAGCTTCGGATAAATTTATTTATTTATTTATTTATTTTAACATCTTTTAAATAAAATTTAATTTTACGTGTGTTTAAAGTGTTTTTAATATAATTAGCAAATGACACGTGTTCAATTTAACTCTTTTTTTTTTTTTTAGAGATTATTTATATTAAGGAATTGTTGCAATAATTTATTTATAATTATTACATGGTGAAATTTTAGAAGATTTATCAAAAAAAAGTTTAATAATGCATGCGCGCATACACTTGTTTGTAATACATTAATGAGAACTGCAACTGAAAACATAAAATGTAATTAAGATGTCTATGGGGGGGGGGGGGATAATATATATATATATATATATATATATATTTTATAAAGAGATAGAGAATCCCATGTAATATATACGTGTAACAATTATTAGTTACAAAATTTGCATATAGTTATGATTTGTACAAAATAAAAGCCTTAAAATGTGATTTGGGAACATTCTGTAGTAAACTTGAATAACATATATCAATTTCAAGAAATTCCGTGAATATTTATGGAAGTTAAGAGAGTTCACAGGCAGACAAACAGAGAAAGAAAGACATAGACTAATTCATATAATAATGCCTCTTAAACATCATTAGAAAGTGTTAAAAACGATTAATGCAAACGAAAATGAAATTCCAGCGATTTCCAATTACTGTATAGATCTCCGATCTATAGTTTTCCTCGGGGTGCGTGAAAAAAAAAAAAAAAAAAAAAAAATCGATGAAAGCGGGAAAACGAGAAATGCGGATTAAAGTCAAAACATGAAGAAAACAATGTTTATGAATTAATACACACAATGTAAACAGTACTAAAAAAGAATTTTATACTTTTCAAACTGTCAAAGAAATTGTAAGGTTGAGATAATGGTAGGTCACCACAGTTTTAAATTTGAGCTGGATCCAGCAATTCCTGGTGACGTAATAGATGGGAGAGTAGGATGTTTCGACGCCAAACAGTCGGCGAAGTTTCAGATTAGGTTGGAATGGTTTTGCGTCAGCATAGAGCTGCAACGGAGGAAGTAAGTTGCGAAGTGTAAGTGAATACGAAGAGGTTTAGAAGTTTTGTTAAATGAAGTGTTTGGAGTCGATTGAGTTAAGGATAAATATGAAGGTATTTTTGGTAGAAAGTGTGGTGTAGATGAGAATAGTTCTTCAGCGAGTGTTAAGTGATAGTAGAGATTTGTGGTGTTGTGCAATAGAGTAAGATTTGAGTGAAGAATTTGTCGCACCTGAGGAATCCTGCCGGCAGTTCTTGTGTTAGCATCGTTCTGTGATCGATAGAGAGCAGTCTTCATAAAAGTTCGTGCATTGTCAAACATCATAATTACGTCATCGGCGTGAAAATTATTCTCCGTTTCTTCGCCATTATTTATTTATTTTCCTTTTTTGAAATCACACATTTCTTGTATGCTTCAGGATACTGCATGTTGCAATGTCTTGAGTAATGCAAATGTTATTACTAAATTTTGTACTAGACGCATCCATCAGACCACTCTTCATCAGCATTATAATCATCATCATTTCCTTACCCTTCTGTTTGATTTTCTTCATCATTTTTTCGCACGTAACCGCTTTTCACGAAACAATTTTCTGGATTATTGAAGAGGTTACTTCCTGCCATGTTGAAATTACAAAACAAATAAATTTTCCGGAGACATGGCATCAGAATTTTGATCCTCCATGGAAATGGAAAAGCAGGTAATTTAAGATGAAAGAAGTAATTCCAGTTTGCACGTCATATGGTATCCCTTGACATTCAAAAGAAAATTTCTACAACGGTGAATGAGGGAAAACGACTTTTTAATGCCCGATACATGCGGTTTTCGTTAGCAATTTAAATACAATTTGTGCAGGGACCAAAGAAATAAAACGATCAATGCGGGAAAACGATGGATGCGGGAACGATATATCGGGGTTTCACTGTAAAACCATTAATGTAACTGAATATTTTTTGTGTTTGTAGCCCTGTAAATCTTAATGCTAATCAAACTACATTCTACAGAAATCATTTTTTGGGGAAGAATATTTCCTGCTCCCACAAAAGACGACCCTTAACAGAGTATACGACATACCTTAACAGACGACCCTTATCAGATATGCATTCGTATCGGGCATTAAATCGAGGTAAATCAGCATTAAAGCCTGAAAGGACATTTTGAGAGCGAGAAAATTGACCCTCCTAGGAGGTGGTTCTTAAATGGAGGTGGACTTTTAGAGAGATTTTTGATTGCTGATGTTTACTTAACTATGATAGATGATTATTTAAATTGTTTTCATTAAAAATGTTAATCAATCATTCGAATATGAATATAAGTTGTTTTCCTTGAATTATAAGTTTTGTGAATGTCAAAGCTAGCCCCCCCCCCCCTTCCCCCTGGATCCGCCACTGCAACATCGTACGATGTGAAACCATTTCGGAGAGTAACTAAGTTAATTGACTTGTTGTAACAACTTATTTACGCGATTAAATTTAACTTAAAACATTTTAAATTAATTTCAAGTAATAATTCATAAACATTCCCCCTCCCCTATTTATTGCTAGATCAGTTAATGTAACAGTTACACTACAACATACAAAAATCGATTCATACTTGTGAAAATAAATAGACATACAAAGTGTTTTTTAAAAATTATTAAACTTACAATTATTCTACTATTTACAAATGCACGATATTACTTTTATTTTATTTTATTTTAAATATTAATACTTTTGTTCTTAATGGCCCTCTTCACTCACGGTCGCCGGAAGCCCGAGCCAGTGTTATTCTATGGGAAATTTTCTTTACGAATAACTAATTAACTAATACATATTTTTAAATTCTGTTTTCACGTTCAGAAAATTCCCAACTGTTAAATTGACGGACCTTTTTAAAAACGTATTTTTTTAATTATTAATATTTTATTTTGAAATTGCAAAATGAGAAATTTCCCATGCTGAAAATTCGTATTTTACAGCTTCAAAATAAAATCTTAAAAATTTAAAAAAAAAAAAATGCATTTTTAAAAAAGGTGCGTCAATTTAATAGTTGAGAATTTTCTGAATGTGAAAACAGAATTTAAAAATATGGATTAGTTTATAAGTAATAAGTAAAGAAAATTTCCCATAGAATAACATTAGCTTCGGCTTCCGGCGACGGTGAGTGACGCGGGCCCTTAAGAATAATATTTAACTGAATTCGATCCTTTGTTTTTCTATATCACGTGATTGAGCAAACGACGCTGGGAAGAGCCCATCTATATATTAATAGGCAAGCATAAAATTTGTTGTCCCTTTTTAACATATTAATTATGGGAGTAGAGGGTTGAAAATGGTATCATTCGAAAGGTATGGTTAGCCGGAAGGTGCGAATACAAATATTATTTTCTTACGATGTCAAGAAGGTATTTAAAAATACGTTTATTTTTTATGCATTTTTCCCCATTTTTCCCTTTTATACACGTATTCCTTCACATTAAAAAATACCTAAAAGTAGAAAGTTGTTAAATCTGGCAATTTCATAAAGCTCAAATAAAACCATAGACACAGTAATTTGTATAATGTAGCATCACTATACGCAAGCGAAGTGATGACGTCACTGTCTGTCCATAGAGCCATGTAAAAGATTTTCTATGTTAATTGTCCATTGAGTTTTTTGTAAAAAATTATTAAAAAATAACGGAAATTATCTGCCGATTTTAATTCCGATATTTGGGTATAGTCATAGAATAATAATAAAGGAAGAAGGAGCATAAGGTTTCTACATAAGCTGTTGTGTTGCCACAAAAAACAGCGATTATTAACAAGCCTTTATTAACAAACTTCAATATTGAGAGGAGCAAAAGGTGCTTTCGCTGGCATTTCACTAGAAGGGGTTTGTAAGCATTAAGACTATTGGCGTGCTCCTTCTTCCTCTATTATTATTCTATGGGTATAGTTATATATAAGTTACTGTCTACATGTGTTTGATTGAGTTATTTTTTTCTGTAAAATTGATAAAATTTTAATTTAAAATCACAAAATTCCAGAAAAAAAATGGCAAACTTCCAGTTTCGAATGTAAACATAAACATTTCATTTCAAAGGGTGATATTTAAACAATAAATATTGAACTAATATACTAAATAAAAGGAAAATGGATTTGTTACTAACTGCTGCATGTATAAGTAGACGATACGGAAAAAATTCCGACTTCCGTTTTTTCCTGAATTTACATGTTTTGAGCTTTCTTTACGTTTCAATTAACTGAAATTGGCTACTTATTTTTTAAAAAAGTGTCTTTATTGCTAGCTTTTGTCGGTAGAAGAAGCAAGTAGAAGATACATAAAAACTTTTGATTTCCGGTTTTCGATGAATTTACACGTTTTGAGATTTCCTTGCATTTTAATTAAGTGAAATAAGTGAAATTGACTACTTATTTTTATTTTTTAAAAAGTGGATTTATTATTCTTTCCTCTGCATATATAAGTAGAAAATATAAGATTCAGAAATGTTTTAGATTTTCAGTTTTCGATAAAGTTACACGTTTTGAAATTTCCCGAACTCAATTCGACCATTTTGGAAAAATATCTTTTTTTTTTCAAACACTGTACTTTATGAACCAATCGAATTAATTTAACAGAATTTGATACTTGGTTGGATCTTGGTCTGACATGGTACCTATTAGCTTCTGGGCTGTATCACACGACAAGGGGCGTTTTCACGTTGCGATTTTCTCTCATTTCAGGAAAGGCTAACATCTACAGAGAGAAATAGTTATATTAAATAAAACTCTGCTGATTCAGTTAGAGTGAATATTGGCAAACAATTGCCGCAGCTGCGTAGCAATTGCATTCCGTTTAGGACAAGGCAATAACTTTGCTTTGCCTCGCTTTGCAAAAAAAAAAAAAAAAAAAAAAAAAAAAAAATGGTCGAGTTTCGACCACTGGGCGATACTAGTTAGAATAAATTCATATAACTTTAAAATTTAACATGCTAGCAATGAAAACTAACAAGACAACGACACTATTATCATGACTATTTTTCATCAAATTTTAGGAGATATAAGCATCGAAATATTTTACATTCTTTTTAATGAAAATGTGATAGTGGCAACACCTGTTGGAGACCAGATTATCTCACTATTCGAGCAGGTACTGATAGAGCTCTTTTTAACCTTTATATTATCTATCGCATATTGCATATTTGTAGTACTCGCAATATGCCAATGTTATCTAAACAGCAGACTTTAAAAAACGATTTTTGTGGTTGATAATTTGTAACAATTAAAATCGACATAATTGTTGCAATTAAGGAGATGGTGGACGTTACAAATAATTTTGTAAATTACTGTCAGTTACGAAAAGTTGCATACATAAGCGTCAAATATAACGATATTAAGTACCAATATTAAAATTTCTAAAAAACTGTACAAATTAAAACTAGTATGACGCGACCAAAATAAGACTTTTATTTTTCTATGCAAATTCATGCAGAACAAATTATTCTTTTAAAACTAGGGGGCTCTGCCCCCTGCTCGCTCCGCACACTAACCCCCTATTCGCTTCGCTTCTTAACCCCTGCGGTGTTTAACCCGCCTACTCACTGTTTTGTCTTTCACTGAATAGGAATATTAATAGTGTATAACACAAAACAAAAGCAGAAAATTTTTACAGAAATCTCCATATTCAATGTCAAATTAAAATACATAATATTTAATAACACTTTTTTTTTAATCAAACATTATAATAAATGTCAGTAGTATTTTTTAGAATAGAAAGAAATTCGTGATATCTAGACCATTTTGCGTTACAGCTTTAGTATATGATCCCCTTAGCGACTTTTAAATTTTTGTCACTTCATCGAAGGATTCAAAATTATAGACCTTGATTTTCGAACTAATCCGAAACACTATATGACGAGAGACCTTACGACAGTAAAAGCAACATCTTTTCCAGTAAAGATATGTGAACGGAGGCTTATATCATTGTGTACAATTATCACATGCCATTTTATGGAAAAATAGTTAAACAAACAAAAAAGTATGTAACATACAAAATAGTCCTGTCGTACTAAATTAAATTCTCTGACAGCATTTTTTTTTTTTTTTTTTTTTTTTTGAGAATTTTTATGATACAATGCTGAATTTTTGCACTTCACCTAATTAAACTATGAGGCAATTTTCACTCATTGGAAATTGTTTCGCATGGGAATCATATAATAATTTAAATTTTGTAATTCTTATAACTGAATCTTCTGAATTTTTTAATTGATTTTATAAAATTCTCTCTCTCTCTCTTTTTTTTTTTTTTTTTTTAACACAACTTTGCAGTTTGACGTAGACTTCTCCACGTCAAATACTATTTAAAAAAAAAAATTAAAGCTGAGTTCAAGGTCTTTCAAATACACTGTTATTGTGCACTGTTTAGAACAGGTGCAACATAAAATGATAATTTCTTTTGTTATAGAAATGATAAATATTATACTTATCTGCCTCGAATAATAATAAAAAAGAAAAATATTAGGAAGATTACTCTACAAATCAAAAATATTATTTTTCAATCGAATGGACAAGGGATGACGAAAATTATCAAAACCAATGCAATTAACAGTATCCACATAGTTATTATAAAATGTACGAAGCTATGGAATATTTTTAAATTATCATTCTACAGCTCATCTAACATTATTGAAATTTTTTTTTACAAAATTTTAAATTTATTTTTATTGGATGCCGAATTTTGGAAATAATTAGTAACTTATAATATGCTCCTTAATAATTGTTTTCATCCAATTCCCTTAAGATTGCTGTGTAGTGACAAAAAAAAAGTCCTTCTTAATCATCACTTCACTTCAAAAAAGGAGAAACGAGTACTGACAGCTTCCCCATCCCCCTTCTCTTATTACTAATTATTATTATAGATTGAAACTAGAGCCCTCGATGTGAATCGGGGGCTCTAATTGAAACCTGAAAGAACTACTTGTAGTTAGTTCCCCGAGGCATTTGCAAAATCGTACTGTTGGTTACATTTTGAAGATTTGGAGTATTTCTTCCTCCTCTTTTTTTTTTTTTTTTAAACTTCTCAGAATATGAACAGAATTATATATTTCTAAGCGATTCTGCTATTGCAAAATCCAAATAATCCGTATAAATAATTCAGCTAGCATATTGTAAAATGCGTTATATATATATTAATTAAAGATTGCTATGCGAGGGAAATATGGATTTTTTACAAATAGAAAATCGATAGATTTTTTATTTATTATTATTATTATTATTATTATTATTATTATTATTTAAATAATGAATAAAATTTATTTGGTGTTCTAAAAGATAACGTAGGTTTACTTCCTATGTGTCAACGTCAATTGTGTATTAATTTCCCCCCAAATTTTTATTTATAATAAAAGAAGGCTTTCTGGGGAAAAAAAAAAAAGAAAAAGGTTAAATAGTTTTATTGTTTTTTAATTAGCTGAACAGATGAAGCTGCAGCCAGTAATAAATATTTTTATGGAAACAGTTTACAAATTTTTTTAAACGATGGTAATATTTTATTCCTCAAGCTGGTAGTAATTAAAGAATTGCAATCCTTTTTTGTGTACCTGAAGCATCCGTACGAGAAAAAATAACCTCCACGGATTTTTTGCGCGAGTGTTTCTAGTTTGTATTCACACGAGTTTCTGAGAAAACCACGAAAAATTCAAAATGGCTAAGCCGATGCGCATGGTTTGGGTTCAAACGTGACATCTCTCTTTCAAATTGCCCATCCTTAGCGCCAGTGTTTTGTGAAAAGTTATTAATTCTTAACCATTTTAACCTGCACAGAATTTTCTAAAACTTTATATTTAATATCGACAGAGAACTTGGCGGTAGATAAACACAGGAATAATAAACGTCTCAAACGCCAAATAAAATATTACTGTAGTAGTAATTGTTAGTTTATTATTTAATTTGGCGTTCAAGAAGTTAATTATTCCTTTGTTGAAATTCATATTTCGTTGAACTTTGTCATAAACTGCTATCTATCAATTTTTGGTACATATTATTCCACAGGTGGCGCTATTAGGCTACTCCCATAATTCACAATGTTAACAAATATATTTTCAAATTCTTCAAAACACAAAAATTTTTCAAACTCTCTTTGTCAATATTTATTATGCGCATTTAGATTTCAATAAAAAAATATAAATTATTTCGTTTTTAATGATGTTGGCCTATTATGAGTAGGAGTGGGCGATGCCACTATTTAAATATCACGATACATTGTCAATTCAAAATCGCGATATCACGATGTATCACGATATTGGACACCAATATTTTTTAATCCCTTTCATAATGCTAATTTAAATATCAATTCTAGATATATATAATAAAAAAAAGCTCGAATTGAATGTGACAAGCTCATTATATCATAAAATATATAGAATACACTAACTTCCTTTATATGTACAACTTCCTATTAATGCAACACCAAATCAACATAAATATAGAAAAACAAATAATGGAAATACATTTATGCACAAATTTAATTCATACATTTGTTGTCATGTAACAGTATTATGACATTTAAACACATTCAACAGTCTCGGAATTTCGCTTAAAAATATTTCTAAAATACATAATTAAGGCAATAAACTTTTGCAAAATCTTCTTAATAAAAAAAGGCCCAGATTTGCCCAAGATAATGCTGAAACTAATGTCATAGCTACAAAAATACAGATTTTTTTTTTTTTTTTTTTAATTCGTGGTTGAAGATGAATAAAATAACTGAAGAAGGATGATTCAACAGAAAACAATTGACGTCACAATTGCAACAATGAAAAATAAATTTTACCTGCGATATGAAACAAATAAATCAAGAATAAAAGACAATTTAAATGAATAGATGTAATTCTATGTAAGGACCATCAATTAATGATATACCGATTTTCTTTTACGGTCACCATTATAAATTGCCAAATTGACATAGCATAGTTTTTCAAAATATCCATTTTACATTCTAAATATCCATTTTACATTTATATATTGTTGCGTACTCGGGGGTTCGTGAGTTGTCCGAGAATGAAAGGCCAAACGTACAAAAATTCAGTAATTTATTCACAGAAAGTTCCAGAAAAATACAGGTCTATAAACCAAGTATCAGCTTCAATTCAAACAGTAAACACAGCTTAAACAACAACTGTCAATAGCAAATCCACAGTACAAACTGTATAGCAATAACACATAAAGCAAGTCTCTTCCAAAGAGGCTCAAGAGCAATGCAAGCACTAGCGAAGCTGGCTGAAAACTGAACTGAACTGACTGCCTTGGCGAGAGAGCGCTTCTTATATATTGTTCCATGGAACCCAGATTTTTCGAGAAAACTCTAGAAAGTGGTCAACCAATCAACTTACAGCTTCCATATTTGGTATATCCCATATAAGGATTTTCTCGCCAAGGTCGCCAAAAAAATCGCCAAGGTGGGAAAATTCGCCAAATTTGGCGTCAAATCCATTACCTGCCTTATTGGGGCTTTTTAATGCGTTTTTAAGGGAAAATAAGGCTATTTCAACGCTATAACGACTAGAAATGCACAAAATTAGCATTTTATCAACTTACTAAGCCTCTTTGAAAGAATTTATACAAAAATAAACTCAATTATTTACAATTTTGTAACAATATAATAGAAATTAATATATTGCATTCCCGTAAACAGGGTTACATTGCATCATAACAGCATTATTTCTCAGCAAATGTGCACACTAATTGAATAAGCATAGCTTTTCGTCACGACTCTCATTCCTATCAAGTTTCGTGCATTGATACGCTATAGAAACTGCGATATAGCTTTATCTTCCATGGCGGAAATTGTATTTAGGCGGTATATTTCAAAATCTAATCAGCATTAATTTAAGTAAAGGTTGAACCAAGTGTAAAGTTTTGTTGAATTCCGTCCTTTTGTTAATGAGATACAGTATCTACAAAATTGTGCTATCGCACGACAGATGTTTTCTAAAAATGGCCAAGGTAAGAAGGAGGAGGTAATTTCGCAAAATATCTTTATATTATGAGTTAGATACATATAACTGACACACATCGAAAATCTCTTTCCTAAGATAATTTACTGCAGAGTTACGCATAAATACATGTTTATCCCCTCCTCCACCTTCTAAGGGGCGGTAGGGTGGAATTTTACAAAATCACTTTGTAGTGTGTGTTGAATACGCATAAGCAGTCCACTCATCACAAATTGCCATTCTAAGATAATTTGGAACAGAGTTACGCATGGAAACGTACCCCCCCCCCCCAAGGAGGGAAAATCACAAAATTTAAAATAATCACTTTGTAGCTTGTGTGTGTTGAGTACGCATAACCAATCAACATATCAAAAAAATGCTTTCTTGAGATAATTTGGAGCAGAGTTACTCTTTAAAACGTGTATTTGCCCCCTCCCCCTCTTGCCCTCAAAATGATGAAAAGGGAAAATTTCCCAAAATCCCTTTATAACGCGTGTTCGGAACTCATAAATAACCCACACGTAAAAATTATTCTTACTGAGATAATTTGAAGCAAAATTATATATGCTTGGAAACAAGTTTTTTGCCACCCCACCCCCAAGGGGAGGATAGGACGAAATCTTACAACATCCCTTTGTAGTATGTGTCTTGAGTACCAATCGACATATTAAAAAATCACTATCCTGAGTTAATTTGGAGCAGAGTTCCACTTATAAGCGTGCTTTTGCCATCCCCCCCCCCCCCGCAATTAAAGGGGGCCAGGGAGAAATTTCGTAAAATCATTTTACAGTGCGTGTTGGGAAGGCATAAACAACCGACACATAAAAATAAATCTTGCTGAGATAATTTGAAGCGAAGTTATTCTTGGACACGGGTTTATTGCCCCCCCCCCCTCCAAGGTATATAGATGAAACTGCTTAGAAAGATCTCCACGAAGGGTACTTCACTAGGACTTAGGCCAATCGCGTTGTAATCGGCTTTAAAATGTACAACACAACACAGCGCAGCACATAAATTTAAGCTTCCTTCAGAGACTAGCAGCTCAAAGCGTCAACTTCGGTTTCTTTTGATATCCCTTTGATGTGGGGGAATCGAGTTGACGCGCAGCGCGCGAAGCAGGGAAGAGAGATCCCTGCTCTGAGAAACCACCTACTGTGATAATTGTCATGGAGAGTCCGAGTCTCGTTTGTGACGAGCAATAAAAATAAGGTTACATTTTGCCACTGATGATTTGGCTCTTTTTTCACTAGACTTCAGCCAAATCTCTCACCGTTTTTTCTTGTGATTTCTTCACAAGTCTATCTTCTTTATAAAAGAAAATTGTTAATAAAAAATAAAACATAATACACAACGTTTATTGTTTGCTAAATATATGGTTGATTCTAATAATAATAATATTTGAAGGAAAGGAAAGAAATAAAAATAATTAAATAAAATTTAACCCAATTTTAAATGTTAATTCACTATTAAAATAAAACTAATTTTCATTCCTAATTCTTATTTTTATTTATATGTGTAATATTATTTATAAATTTGATATATAATCATGCTTTTCGGTCTATCTATGCACTGTAAAACACGAAAGACAAAAAGGAAAAAGAAAAAGAAGGGGGCGGAGAGAGAGAGACGGGGGGAAAGAAAGAAAAACAGAATAATATGTCAAAAATTTAAATTTTTAAGAAAAGGGAAATGTTATATTCCAAAGAAATGACCAAATTTACCAAAATAAAAGAGACTGCAAATTAATTACCTGTACTTTTACTTTAACTCGTGTTACCGCTATTGGTTCACTTGCGATTTAGGACAAAATAAGTATCCTAATAACTATTGTGACAGCCACATGATACAACTTAACAAGGGTGTTTGTGTTCCGAATTTTTTATTTTATTCCCCATCAGTAATTACGAATTGCGTTTTTAGCTATACTTAATTGTTAAACATTACTAGAAAACTACTAATAGTGTCACAATTTAAAAATTACTGGTGGAAAATAAAATAAAATATCCTGAATGAAAACGCCCCTGCTGAAAGAAGTTTCAATTAAATTCTTCATTTCTTAAATAATATAGATTAAGAGTGGATGGTGAGGGTGGGGGGGGGGGGAGAAAGAAAAGAAAAGAAGGGAAAAATAGACAAGAAGAAGAATCAAACGAGTTTTACTCATTAGCGGTTTATATTTATTTAATTTCTTTATGAGAGCATTAAATATCAATTTATAATCGATTACATTTTAAAAACAGTTCAATCTAATTGAAGTGCTTTTAAAAGCGGAAATCTAACATATGATGGCTTTCTAAATTATCCATATATTTTATTTAAAAAATAAATAAAATAAAAAATTGCTTGTTTTTTTGTTTTTTTTTTCTCAACGTTGAATTTAAAAATATGATATTTTTAAGTATGTTTTTGATTGTTCCGAAGCACAGTCAGTGTCGATTTTAAAACGATATTAATTAAAAAAAAAAAAAAAAAAAAAAAAAAAAAATCAGGTCTGAAACAACCACATGATTTTCCTTATCCACTATTACACATATTACATGCTTTATTATTATTATTATTATTTGAGATAATGTAATTAGAAGAAGTAAAATTGACCTAACAAAGTAGAAACCTAAATATTTTCTGGTATGAGAAACTTGATACAAGTGAAAAGACATACTAAACAAAGTTAACATAGCGAGTTAAAAAATAAGAATATATATATATATATATATATATATTGGTAGGTTTAATTTTGGAAACACCGATTTTTGAGATCTAAAAACTTTTAACAAAACTTGGCATACTCAATTATTAACGGGAAAACAATAATTACATACAAAAGGATATTTTAAAGGGAATTAATATGGCAAGTTTGAAAAGTATTCATACAGCCGTTATATTAAAGAAACGAACATGTGAGACC
Organism: Salticus scenicus; assembly: GCA_963930645.1. Classification (NCBI taxonomy): domain Eukaryota; kingdom Metazoa; phylum Arthropoda; class Arachnida; order Araneae; family Salticidae; genus Salticus; species Salticus scenicus. Next base: position 139,124,819 of record OZ005654.1, read on the forward strand.
TAAAATTCAGCTATTTATACAGGACGCCTGTCAATTTTCCTTAACTAACCAACTATATCATTCGAAAGGAAATCTAACACAGTGTTTATATAGCAAACTAATTGCTTTTTTAAATTACTTCATTAAACTCAGGAGACCTTAAAACGTGTAAATCAGATGAAAACTCGATATTGAATTTTTAGACCGAATATAATACTTCCATTACTTACAGTAATCGGTAATGAAAGTAAAAATAAACAGATATAAACTGTAATGAGGAACTTTGCAGTTTTAAAAATATATAAATTAGTTAAAAATAAAACCTATTTTGATTAAAACAGAATATTTACTTTAAAGAAATAAGAACAATCTAAAATAGTAGGGGAGAAAAGTAAACAAAACACATTTATTATATTTAAGCACAGAACTTTCAAAGAAAGTACTAATGAGACTTCATTAAATACCTCCAAACTTACTAAATGTTTATTTTAGAAAATTCATAAAGCATATTATTTATTTTTTTTATACTTCAATAGAAATAGAGATTTATTAAATTAATACGAGAAGTTCGTCTTATAAGGTTAAGCGATAGAAAAAAAATAAATAAATAAAAATAAAAATAAATACAGTGAAACCTGTCTAAAGTGACCGGGTCCCGGACAAAAGCCCCACCGGACAAAAACCCCACTAAAGCTCAAATATACATGGGGGGGAGGCTAAAGGGGACCACAATGAGTATAGCAAGATAATATATATATATTTAAGATATTAATGAAACTGTTTAATTATCATTAGAGTTTTAAGTAATATATACTGAGAGTTACATATATCTGATACGGAGGGATTTCTGCTCAAATTTTGCCATCATTACTACTCGTTGTATGTGTAGATGAATGTATATGGATGCTTTTAATTTCTGTCAAAATACTTTGTGTGTGTGTATATATATATATACAATATAATATTATGTGAAAGATTATACACAAAAAATTAAAAAATAAAATATATATTAAAAACATCTTTATTTATTAAAAGTGAAAATATTTAATGTTTAAATTAATTTGTTTAATAGAACTATTTGAGCTTTTAAATGGAAAACATATTTTTTTTTTTTATTAATTTATATATATATATATATATTTTCTATGAATGATTAAAAAGTAAAATAAAATAAATAAATAAATAAATAAAAATAAGTTTTAAAAAATTAACTAAAAATTTTAGAAAACTAATTTAACTAATATACATATAATATATACATATAATAAATTAGTCGAGATTATTTAATACTATTCTTTTGGGTTTTAATAATAATTAGAAAAAAAAAACTGTTTTAAAATACTTTTAATAATAAAAGATTATATATATATATATATATATATATATGAATGATTATAAGGAAAACCTAGTTATAAAAATATTTAATGAAATATTTTAAGTAAAAAACTAATTTATTAATTAAAAATAAAATTTTTAAGATTTCAATTAAGTGAGATTGTTTAATACTGTTGTGTGGACTTTCAGTTAAAAAGTTTATTTAAACATCCGAGCGGTAATCGATGCTAGTAGAATGGAAGCGTTAAGTTCGATCCGAAGTCGCGTTCGGCGACCAAGCCGTTGAGAGTTTCCCGTGGTTTTCTTCGAAACTTTCGCAAGTATAGGGCACTCAAGTTATCAATCGGCTTTAACACTACCACAATCACCAGGAAGATTTTCTTTTTTTTTAATATAAAATGATTCTTTTACTATAAATGATTATATATATATATATATATATATATATATATATATATATATATATATATATGTGTGTATATATATATATATACATAATTTATAGCAATATATTTTAATTAAAAATTAATTTAATTATTAATTTTTTTTTAATAATTTAATTAGTTCAGATTGCTTAATACTATTGTTTGGTCGTTTAAATAAAAATACTATTTCAAAATGTTCTTAAACATCAAAAGATTTTTTACTATCCTTCATCATAGAAATAAGGAGCTAATTAAAATTATTTAATTTAAAAGACCTAATTGAAAAACTAATTTAATTATTAAAAATATACATTTCAATTAAAAAAAAAAAAAAAAAAAAAAAAGAGAGAGATTGCTTGAATAATAATGTTTCAGATTTTAATTGTGAATCTTATAGTAAAATATTTTTAATAAAAAAGATTTAAAAGAAAAAAGAATGCTTATATATATGTATATATATATATATATATATATATATATATATATATTTTAAGGTTAAAATTCATTTAATAAAATATTTTAATTGATAATACGTAATTTAATTATTAAAAATAGATTATTTTTTTAAATTATTGAATTATTTAAGATAATTCAATATTGTATTATATATAATATTACTGTTTGGATTTAATAGGAAAAAAAATTAAAAAAAAATTTTTAATATAAAAATGTTTCCTACTAATAATTATCGAAAAAGGAACTAATTAAAATAATTTGTATATTCTATGTATTTGTATATTCTATGTATTAATTGTAAAATATAATCAAATTCACATGTTGTCATACGAAAATATTAAAAAAATTTGTCCTCATAGCTAAATAATTCACGCACTAAAATGTTATATTCGCCTTTTTCATATCTCGTTTTCAGCAAGGATGAACCCATTGTCTTCTCTTTTTTTTTTTTTCTTTGAGGCGAACGACATGCTAAATAGAAAAGTATTGATTCTTCTTCACTATCCGTGGATGACATGTTAGCTCCTTTGTAACTAGTAGCTTACTGAAATGATAACATAAAATTACATAATCTAACCAAAAGTATATATTTATCCAGGACAAAAGTGAGCTATCGCCAAATGTAGTCAACTTTCCCTTTCCAGAGAGACTTTCCCTCTCCAGAAAGTGACCCTTGACCTAAGGTCAAGGGTCACTTTCCGACAATGGATAATTTATGACTTTTGACGCTGAGCAGAGTTGCTAGTCTCTGAAGGAAGCTTGAGTCTTTAGTAGACACTGCCATAAGACTGTTAAATGTTTTGACACATTTTTGTGCATTATGGGCGTCCTGAAATTTAGTTATTGTGAAATTTTTCATCTTGATATAGTTACAACTGGTGAAGTTCCAAAATTTCATGCTATCTAGCAACAGATTTTCAGCAGCATATAATGAAAAATATCAGGAGTTTTAATACTTGCTGCAACCATAGATATAGTAATTTATATAGATCTATCATCCCATTGTTATCATGCAAAAATGTTTGATGCCGAAAAATTTTTATGGCATCAGCCATATAGTGGCATTGAAACCATTGAAATTCGGCAATTGTATTAGAATAGAATAGAATGTTGATGAATTTTCAAAATGTTGAAATATTTAATTCTTCAAATAAATTTATGAAAAGAAATGGATAAGTTATTGTAAAAGTAAAATATATTTGACTAAATTATGAAAAATATAAATTTTATAATCAGTTGCCTTGATATAAATATGAAATAAAAACTGGTTTGATTTTTAATGGAATACGTTTTTAAAAGTTTGATATTTTTTAAGATTTTACATTAGTAAGTAATATAGAATTTTCAAAATTCTTTTAAATATAGTTAGCAGCGGCGTAGTTTAGTTTTAGCATATAAAAAGAGTTTAAATATTAACTAAATTAATAAATATATAAAAGAAAAAAAGAAAGAAAGAAAGAAAAAGATAAATGAAATTTTAATTGTATCTGCAGTTTTTCATTCATGTTTAGTACATAAATTATTCATAAATTTTATTTTCTAAATTATCTGTGTGTATTCACTTGTTGAAAGACGGCCATATTGTGGACTTTTCTCCTAGTATAAAGGAATCAGTCCCCCCCCCCCCCCCCAATGATCATTCTATGTCTTATTACTATATCTATGGCTGCAATCCAGTTTATAGAATAATTTCTGTATTTGATATGCTATTATTTCCTGTTAACTTTATCGTTATATTAATGACATATTTTAATTTGATCGAAATTTTCACATGACATGGAATACAAAATTAATTTTCACGTTATACAAATTTTTGCCATCATTTGTTTTCTAAACAATGTATCCAATATTTTAGTTCAACAATTGAATGAAAAATTACAATAACTATTTAATAAAAAATAATTGTTTGATAAACAACAATGTTTATATATATTTTTTTACAACAATGAAAAGCTTCTTTTTTTTAACAATTTTCTTCAGTCTAATTACTGACCCTTATCTGAGAATGATGTATCTTTCGTTCTTAGGTGGTTTCTTCGTGAGTTACTTTTTTAAAAAGTTCCTCATGTGGTTTATTTTTAAACTTTTCGAGCATCATCCTATGGAGGATGCTCGGGAAAGGTATGCGTGTCCAGTGACTTCCATCTTTGCTGGACGTTATTTGTCAATGAATAATGATAGGCAAAAATTTTATAACCCAGCTTTATATAAAGCTCGTGTTTGCAAGCATCCAAAGTTGGATATAAAAAAACTGCCAAAAGTTGGTAGTATTATTTCACTGCCTGATACTGTTACTGATGAACCTCCGTTCCAAACCGAAGTGGACTCAGTTCAGTCTCAGGTAGTGAACGCACTCGATGAAAAAGAAACAGCTTCTACTGCACTGCCTGATAATTCTACTGACGAACCTCCGTTTATCGAAGTGGAATCAGTTTTTTCTCAGACAGTGGAAACGGTTATTGAAAATCAACCAGTTTCTGTTTCTCCACAACATCATAAAAAAAAGAAATTCCGGAAATTGAGGAATTTTCTGAAAATATGTTGTTGTTGCATTCGAAGTGTAAAAGAATAAATTACCTCGGGATGCTTGCTGGCAGTAGGCTATGGGACCTGCCTTATCAAAACTCCCCATGAGAAACGATGCATGGCGACCTCCACGTGGTGTTTCTCGGGTAACGCTAACAGCCATGCGCATTTAATTTAGATAAAGTTGTTATTATAAGGTTTCGTTTGCGCGTATGCGTGTGTGTTATGATTATTGTTATAACATATACCCAGTTTTTTCTATAAGGAATATCCGCTATTTAAATTACAAATTTCGGAAATTTCCATTTTTCGTATATTCGTAACCTATTTGAAACTCGATATTATTAATTTTAAAGTAAAATTAAACTGACACATTACATTTTTACATGGAAAAAATATCATTTATTCAGATAAAACTACATCAAAATTTATTTTTTGAGCACTCTTAAGCTGAATTGTTCACGTCAGAAAAGTTCAAAACTTTAAAAAATGTTATATCAACCAAAGTCTGAAAAAGTAATACCTGAAAGAAATAACAAAATCGTAGTACAGTTTAATATCAGGGAATACTTTTAATTTAGGATTTATTTTCTAATTTTCTGAGAATTATTAGATTAATTTTCGCTCAAAGTCGGCAGTGTGAACAAACAAGATAGTACCATTTTATCCATTAAATCTTTAACCACAAGAGAATTTAGGGAATCAACGATAAACAAATTAAGAAAATAATTATTTGTAGTCGCTCATTTTCATAAAAAAAATGGGAATGATTTGTATTAATGTGATGTTATGTGCAAGGACGTAGGCAAAGGGACGGTCCACTCCCCCCGCCCACAGAAATAAATGATGAATGGTTGTTTTCGTGTAGTCTCAAGTATAAAGAAAACATTGCTGCCTAAAAAGATGTTTAAAAAATACTAACCCACATACAAATAATTTTTTAAAACTCACAAATTCAGTTTAAGAGACTTTCCCATTATGTCCTTTTTCTTCTATATTTAAACTCTAGAGCGTCTTAAAACCCATTCTCCCTTAATCTTGCTATATGTTTTCGCTTAATTTCATCCACCTTCGTACTATAGCTATAATATATTATCCTGCGTCATGAATTCAATCTTTTTACTTTCTTCCGTACTCAATAGAAGAAAGCATTGGATTCATAAAAAATTTCAACTTCCAGTTTTCGATGGATGTTTTGCGATATCTAGAACACGATTGACCATTTTTAGAAAATTTTAGATAATGCCTATCTGTGTGTGAGCAAAATTTTGTTCCAGTTGTATCTCAGGAACTATTACACTGCACAGAATTACATGTAAACTTATATGCAATTGCACCATGCCATAAAATAGTTCTTATTGCTTTTTGGTGATAATCGTCCATCAGGTGGCGTTGCAATCCGGATTTTTCTAAGTTCTTAACTTGGTGGTATAGACCGAAATTTCTTATAAACGTACACGGTGAAAATTATTTTTAACGAATCATTATGAAATAAAAAAGATTTGTTTATAGTAGTAATAATCAAGTAGAAAAAAAAATTGACACACAAGAGCGACGCTTTCCTCCTGGGGATAAGTCCCCTCCGAGAGGGCGAATTTTCGATATGGACACCTTTTAAAAAATTTCGTCAATATCTTTAAAACGAATAATTGAACTATTGATCTGTAATAATTTAAATAAGAGTTTTTTTTTTTTTTTTAAGTTTTAATAAAGTTATTTATTTTGGGTGAATTTGTATAGAAAAATATAGAAGAAAAATTTGCGTGCATGAGCCAATTAACAAGAGGCATGCGATGCATGTGACCTGAGTAGCCGAAGGCCATAAAACTGGCCCTGAAAATACCATTTTGCCTTTTACGACTAAAAATGGAAAAGAATGGTGTCATAATGCAATTTCTGCCATATTAGTCCTATAAACAGGTATATCTATATATGTGCTGATTGTGCTGATTGGTGCACAGAGCAAGAGGGAGACGGGCCCACAAAAATATGTGTTCCTCGGGGCCTATCATGAAGTTAATCAGGGCCCGTTTGTGTACGCGTATAGGCTTTTCTTTGTGTGTGCGTGTGTACATTATTATATCATTTTCTTTCGGTAATCCTCCTCTGCAATTTATTCACCGTGAAGCAATTTGGAGTCGAGTTATGCTTATAAAGGTGATTTGCCTTCTACCCCACCCCGGGGAAAACGGGGGAGGGGAGGTATTTCACAAAATCCCGTCTTAGTCCCGTCCGGGTCCTAAAACCAACTTGCTCACAATTTTTTTTTATCTTTATCTCCCATAGAATCGCTACGACTATGTTGAGTCAGTGATCAGTGAATCTGTGAGTTTACTCTTTTATGTATATAGATTATACTATAGAATATTAAGATTTCTAAAATAAAGGCGCTTCCTTCCTGTTGTATCTGAAATTAGATTCAGAGTGGAAAACAATCAGTATACTGAGTAAAGAATTTGCTTTGGTTTGTTTAATAAAATAAAAATATAAAAATAAATAAAACCAAATTTTCGCTATATTGATCAGATATAATAAAATATTTGAAAGAAATTAAATAATTGTTAAAATATTAAAACCAAATTCAGTATAAATTGATGACATAGCTTTTAAAAATTTATTTAAATCAAAACAGTTAAAATCTTATATATATATATATATATATATATATATGTACTAGAAGGCTACGCCCGCTTCGCTGGTCACTACTTTTAAATGAATCATTATAGTTAATGAGTTCCCAAAATTACATCAATTTTTATCATGCGAAAAAAAGCGAAAAAAAAATGTGATTGGAAAAAATGCCGCAACGGGTCCCCACTGCCCTTGGCAGCGCAGGCAATTGTGCGCTGCGCGCGCGCATTTATGTTCAACGCTCTTAATGAATCACTATATTATCGTAAGGGGAAAAAAAAAATTCTCCCTTCAGTGGAATAATCGGTTCGGGCCACCACTGCCTGCGGCAGCGCATACAGGTGCGCAAGGCTCGCATGCTCCTTCACCTACTGTCCCCGCCCCTCCTAATTATTTTAGACTTTAAAAAATACTCGCAGTCGTTCTCTCGGGCTTTTAAATCTAATAATACTAATTTCCAATATTTTATCTGAATTTCTTTATTTTTACCCCTGCGTCTGATCCCTTCCCGCCCTTCGTAATAATTCTGTACTTTCGAAAATATCCGCAATCGATTTATCGGGCCTCAAAACCTAACAACACTAATTTTTAGCGCTCTAACTCTTATTTATATATTTTTGCCCTTTCACCTCCCCTTCCCGTCCATCCTAATAATTTTACAAATTCGAAAATATACGCAATCGATTTGTAGGTATCAAAAACCTCCATGTACCAATTTAATAACTTTACAAATTCGAAAATATCCGCAATCGATTTGTAAGTATCAAAAACCTCTATGTACTCATTTTGAACGACCTAACTCTATTTTTATTTTTTGCTCCTCCGTCCCCTCCTCCCGCCTCTCCTAATAACTTTACAAATTCGAAAATATCCGCAATCGATTTGTAGATATCAAAACCTTTATGTACATATTTTGAACGGTCTAACTCTATTTTAATTTTATTTGCTCCTCCGCCCCCCCCCCCCCCCCACACACACACACACCTTTCTGACCCTCCTAATAACTTTACACTTTCAAAAATATCCTCATTTGACTTGCAGATCTCTAAAACCTATCTGTACCAATTTTGAACGTCACTATATTTCTATTTGTTTACACTATAGCCCCCCTTTCCCGCCCCACCTGGGACGAATTTCTAAAATTAAAGAAATTAGTTTTTATGTATTTATGGGAGCTATATTTTAGAGCAAAAATATCTTACACATGTAACTTTTTCTGTTTGCAGTATAAAGGATTATTTCAAATCCCGTTTTGCCCCCTGTCCTCCCCTCTTGGGGGCTGAATTTCGAAGATTCCAGAAATTAGTTTTTAGGTATTTGTATTAGCTATATATTAGAGCAAAAATTTCACATATATCTGTTTTTTTGTTTGAGATATAAAGGAGTATGTGAAACCACGTTTTGTGCATGTGAAATCACGTTTTGCCCCCTTTTCCCCCTTGGGGATCGAACTTCTAAAATTCCAGAAATTGGTTTTTAGATAATTAAATTAGCTATATTTTAAAGCATATCTGTTTTTTTCTTTGAGATATGAAGGTTTTTGTGAAATCACATTTTGCCCCCTACACCCCCTTGGGGGGCGAATTTCGCAAAATCGCTTCTTAGGGGGTGCTTACACTATATGTTCTATAATCTGACCCAGTTTCGAGTCAGTGGCTCCAGTAGATTTTGCTGTGCGTTGATGAGTCAGTGAGTGAGTGAGTGAGTGGAAGTACTCTTTTATATGTATAGATTATATGTTTAAAAATATTTAGGGAAAACATATTTATTTATTATTTAGATTATGGGATAAAATATATCCAACTTGTAAATACAAGGTATGAAGAAAAGTATCTAAACACGTCGAAATTTAAAAGTTTTGTCTTCTAATTATACATCTGTTTAAGTAATACAGCATGGATTTTCTTGGAAATTAAGAGGTTATGTGCATTTCAAAGATCATTTTTATTTTTTATTTTTTATAATAAAACAATATGTCTAGAGTATTTTCTCAAAGTTTTAGGACAATCAGAGTAAAAGTCTAGGAGAGAGAACTATTGAAAATTCCCTTCATTAGGCTAGACATGTCGAGAGCCATGTGCGTATATCATACTTGCCAACATTCTAATTAATATTCGCGGGCTAAGACCCCTTAGAAAGTCTCCCCAAGAGGACCTTCCTCCTATAGGCGAATCCTTACGTAATCAATCGGCCTTATACCCTATAACCAAACAACCAACCAATCAATCTAATTAATATTCCGTAGTATTGTTCGTACCGCTCTTTTTAACAGACCACATATTTTTTAGTGTTTGTCCAAATGTAATTACGATTAAAAAAGAAGGAACATATTCTTAAAAAGGACTGAGTATGATTAAAAAATGCCGTACTAACTCTAGTACGGAATATCGGGTTGTAGTCTGCGCCTTTTTTACAGGACACTTTCAGAAGAGAGAAATTTATGCCTTCTTTTATACAATAATTTCTATATATTTTAATCATGACTTATTACTTTAAAAATATAATAAAGATTACTGTGAGAAAAAAAGTGGTGGGAAAAGAGGAGAAAATTTTTGATTCTCGTACATGTCCTGAAAAAAAAAATGTGGAGACTGCGACCTCTGGAATATTAATTAGAATGCTTGAAGGTGTAGCATATTAAGACAACTGGGACTCGAGGAGCGACAATTCTACTCAAGCTGGACAAAAAGACGCCCTGGATATTGCAGCTGCAGTAGGATCTTTGCTTTATGCAACTGGAATCGCCAATTTTATGTAAGTTAAAAAAAATCTTCGTTTTATTCCTTTTTAAAACTTTAATAGCTTTTTTTAAAAGACGTTACAGAGTTGCAAACTTTGCATTTCGACAAGTCCTTCATAAAATTTGCAAACGTTGCATAACAATATCATACAACTAAAAACTAAATATGTAACAGAACTTGTATTGGACTTTTTGTTGGCAAACCAGTGTGTGAATTCTTATATTTAATTAAATATATATATATAGTATGATTTTAAACACAAAATGTAAGTAAAGTTGGGGGAAATGTAAGAAAATTAAAAGTAGTCAAAATCTCTTTAGAAACTTTGGTTCTTTTGAAGAATCGAAAGAAACCCAAAGATTAGTTCTCCTTTGCGTACTAATTTAGGTTCAGGAAGTTACAATGTCTTTTGACGACACTTATATCTCATCTCAGGATTTGGGCCAAAAAATGAATTTCTGGCGTAAACGTAACCACAGGTGACAAGCCGAGCTCTTAAGAAATAGAACAAATTTGAAACTATATTCAAAACCTACATAGAAAACTTAGTTTGCTTACTAAAAACTGTAGAGTTTACTTCGCAAGTCGTGCAATCGCAAAATTCAAAAGTTTAACATTAGCACTCTCTCGAAGAGTAAAAATGTAAGCAATTTTTCAAACTTTCAAAACTATCACTATTTAATACTTGATATCGTTCCCTAAAGCTAAATATAACAAAGAAAGATTCAAACAAACAGACATAATAAATGTTAGCTCCAAACTCATATTCTCAGTTGAATTATAAGCAGGGATTGTAGTTATCCCTTGGTTATACTTACTCCATTTCACCCTGTATATGAATCGAAATACCAAAAAGTTTTAAAACAATAATACTTTGAATCCAACCCTATACGTTTCAGATTGCTTCTGAAAAAAGAAATTAATGAAGAATGATTTGTTTTTGTAATTACTTTTTAATATAGAAGAACATAAAGGAATAAAATTAGTTTTCTTATTTAACGGGGCGCCGCGGCAGATGGTCGATAGAACACCGAGCTGATAATTGGAAAATTACAGGTTCGATACTCGAGCCGGCTGAAGACTGTTGTGTACATTACTGGTGTCAATCCGTATGGTATCTGGGGCGACTCCCAGTTGCCCATAGTGTAGCACTATGACGATAAAAATCGAACTCAACTCAATTTAACTCTTATTTAACGTATTATTATTATTTTCTTTTAAAGAGTTTTTAATGACTTTTCAGTGCTAAGTCCCTAACATCACACTTACCCACAGTACATTTTCAAGATGTTTCTGAGATGTCTATTCATCCTGAAGACATCGTGAAGATATCCTGGGGAGAAGATGTTCTATTAGGGGTGTTAGTTCAAGTATTCCGTTTTCAAGAAAAGAAAAAAGTAGTTAATCAAGAATTTTTGCAGATATCCCAACATTCATAATCTAGTTTTGAGAATTATTAGTACTTTGTTATATATATATATATATATATATATTTAGAATAATTTTTTATAATACACTTTTGCCAATCTGAATTTAGTAGTAATTAAACGAAAAAAAAAAAAAAAAAAAAAGTTGAAATAAGCATTAGACAGAGCGTTCTGTTTAGTTATAAGGCGTATATCAATAATAATAATAATAATAATAATAATAATAAAAATAATAATAATAATAAAATACGTGTCATTAATTTACTATATTATATTTTTTGCTCTACTGTACACGTAAGTTTTTATCTTAATGAAGATATTTAATGAGTAGAAAGAAAATAACAAATTAATTTACAATATGAATTCTTATGAATATAATGCAAAATAAACATTCCATTCCTTTCTGCATGCAAAAGGCATTTTATCCTTTATTGCAACAAAGAAAAGCACACGTGGGACCATATATGGAGTGAATATGCAATAGTACTGCATTCACAGTCACGTTCTTCATCATTTTACGTGGTCGTTTCATCCTAAATTCAAAAATATTTCATAAGCACATGTATTTCACCCTATACTTGGTACGTATATCTTAAAAATTTATGTTTCAGTTTTTCGTGAAGCACCAATATACCTTGCATAAAAAATTTTGTATGTCACAAAGAACATTTAGCTGTCTTATTTCGTAAAACAAAAAGCCAACTTAGCAAAACATTTTTATGCTGGAGAAAACATGTTCAAAGACTCTGTCAGTATTTATGTATACTTTTGTGTAAAAAATTTATTTATATGACTTATCCTCAATGTTATTAGAATAATTCAGATACTGCAGAACAGGTTTACATTTTTTTTTCTTTTCTTTTTTTCTTTTTCTTTTCTTTCTTCCATTATTCTTTCTTTCTTTTTTATTTTATCGGGAATTTATATGATAATGTCCATTTAAATTTCTCTTTTCCAAAATAACTATGAATCATTTATATATATATATATATAAATGATAGATATCGTAATAAAATTTAATCTTAAAATTTAGCAATTAATAGATACAAAACAATACCAACACACAAAAATATAGAACTGATTTTAACTGAGAGGAAAGACTGACACAAAATTGTTGCGATTTAGATTAAGAACCAATAAGAGACAAAAATAATTTAAATTACTTACGCCGACATGAATGACAATAAAAAAAGGACCATTAAACTTAATGACAGAGAAAACAAATAAATAACCACAGAAATAATTGGATAAAAATGCTTAAAATTAGAAGTAAAATACTCGTCAGGGGGCATGTACTTCATATAGCTGTGCAGGCTGCATCGATTTCGTAAAACTAATCATAGCGATTTATATCGTTTTAGCCCCGATCGAAGCAGAAAAACCATATAGAATGAGAAATTAAATCAAATATTGAATTAAATCAAATATTAAAACAAATATTAAATAAAATCTTCATGGATACCAGAGAGAAAACTAGAAAAAAGCAAAAAGCATAGTAGCCACATGTAAAACACACGCACATATATATATATATATATATATATAATTTGAATAATTTAATTCCTTTACAACACTCAGCAAATGAAAGATAGATGAAAATACCAACATATGAAATTTTAAATGAAATGTATTTCGAATAAAATTATTGTCACAATGATATTTTAATTTAATTACACTGAGTAGTAAAAACATGTTAAAGTACTTACGCAGAAGAGATATGACACACATAACTTATAAGTTGCATAATCCATTAATCGAATAGAAACGTTCATGAAATAATAGAAATGGAAAAAGATAAATTAACCAAAAGGATCTGTTAAAAGAAAAGAGAATTCATGAAATGAAAAATAGAATTTTAAATGCTGAAAACCAGAAATGAATATATATATATACGAGTATAAATTAATAATAAAAAAAAAATTATAGTATTTTAGATTTTCTTCGTAAATAGATAAAATGGTAAAATTCACACCAGTTGCCTGTATTTAAATACAATAAATATATATTTATGTATATAGATTCTCAAGATTTTAACTTTTAAATATTTTTTGTCAGTAGAGCATGGAATCCACTTTCTTTGGACATTTAATGTTATACTTCTATGCGGAAAAAGAATCGTTGCATTATCATATGAATAATAATTTTGATAAATTATACTGTACGATCTTAAAAAATGTCTTTTAAATAAAAATATGTATTTCTTGTATAATTTTTGTTGAAAATAAGGAATTTGTAATTACATAATTCTACATTTAAAATTTTAGCTGATCTTTATGTATTTTGATGTGCTGAAACTGAAAGTAAAGCCAGTTTCTCTGTATCACGTTTAGATTTTTGCCAATACAAGGTGTCTACTGAGACAGTTTCTGTCGTGCTTCTTCCACCAGTATGATTATGTGGTAATGATTTTTATAATATGTTTCCATGGTTAATCATAATTAATTATGAAAACGTATTAATAACTACGGAAAAGGAAGAAATTGTGACGGGAGACACCCTGTATTGACAAAAATCTATATGTGATATAGAAAAACTGTCTTCAATTTCGGTTTCAGCGCATCAAAATGCATAAAGATCAGCCAAAATTATCAAATCAAATTTTGACAATATTATTTTTGTAAATCTGTGTTATTTTTTTTGTTTGCCACGAACTATTTTCGCAAAAATCCATAATGCAAAAGCAGAAAATTATGAAGATTTTGTTGGTGACATGGTACACTGTATGTTGGTACACTGTAAAAAAAAGTCCTGTTTGCTGTCAGAAATTTTTTGTTAGGACGAAAAAATACGTTCTGTCAACGTAATTTTCCCGTAATTCACGCGTATTTTCTGAAATTACAGAAAATTTCTGGCAGCAAACAGGACTTTTTTTTACAGAGTAAGCTTCAATATGTCATTAAAACTACACTTTTTGGACTCATATATGGACTTCTTTCTTCAAAACCTTGGCGCAATTAGTGAGGCGCATGGGGAAAAGTTTCTACAGGACACCTCGATGTTAGAAAAATGTTTTAGTCGACGATGCAACGGTATGCTAACTGAATATTGCTAGTTTGTTATAAGGACACACCAAAAGACGCCTACAAGAGGAAACGGCCAGAAAAACATGTTCTTGTTTGTGTTTTCTCTAACCAAGCTTCTGTTAAATTTCTCAGTAGCTAATTTGTATACATATGAGAAGCGTCTCTCAAATAAAAGCGGTACGTTATAGACCATTTTGGTTTTTATATATGAATCAAGCACCTTTTGTTTTTACATAATTACATAGTTGTTTGATATAAAGGACAGAAAAAAAGTCCAAACTTATTGCACAGTGTTAGATGTACTGAGTGAATTTCTACAGATAAATTATTGTCATTAATACAGAATAATGTTTTGTGATGGCCACAGCATACCAGTTTTTATTTACTTAAATGAAACTTTGTGAAGTTTGGGTTGCTGCAAACTCCATCTTAACTTAATTAGATCACTAAATGGATAAATAAGAGAACACAAGACTTGAATTAACAATAATTAATAGTTTATTTGAGCAGATTAATGGGAGGGCGGCCTGGCAATCAAACTAGCTCAGTCAGCGTATTACTCAATCAAAATATATGCATCAACAATTAAATTAGATAATCTTAAATATCTCACCCCCAACAACCAATTAAAGGTGTTGAGACGGTTGCACTCGTAACTCCACTGCTTCGACTTCACTTTCGATCAGGGGATTCCCTACAAATCGAAATTCACTTTCACGAGCGCTAGCAAATACTCGTACTAACACTCATCACGACTTATTCCTCACTCCTCTAAATCTCCGCTACTCAATATTCGCCAAAATAAGACTTTCCACAATTCACTATAATACTCCAATATCCACACTATAATATGCTCCGACATCCACCCCATCTACTAAAACCATCTCCATTTTATACTTCTTCCTACACCCCCCTTTCTCTTCATTTCAATCCATCCTTTTAAATTCACTTCTAATTTATCTAACACTCAGAATCTAATTCTTTCATTGCAGCACCCTGCCGACACAAAACTAACTCGACCTCAACTTTCGCCGAGTCACTGGCGACGAAGCGATTTTAACCGTCCCCACTTTCTACTTTGCTGGATCCAGCTTAATTCAAACAACTGTGGTGACGTTCTGGCGTCTCAACCTCACAACTTCACTTTAAGAAGCGCCATAATCATATCGCATTTCTTTTGCACATCGAACTTGATGTAATATTAAAGTTTGAAATGTGTTATAAGTTTCTGGTCCACAATGTACAGTTATTATTATTATTATTTTCATTTTTTCAATTTTTTTTTTTTTTTTTTTTTTTTTTTTTAAGTACTAGATAAAATGACTTAGAACTTCCGACATGCAAAGAACATTTAAAAAATCAGATTTTCCACTATTGATTTAGCCTACAGTACAGTTAGGGGAGTAACCACAAATTGAAGAAGAGCGCAAATACTTTGAATCACCCTGCATCATCAAAAGTTACAAATGACTTGTAACACATTGTTTCACATATTATATATACCAATGTGTTCTTTGTCTTGTTCTGGGAATTGCTCAATTATTTAGGCATATACATATATATATATGCATATATATAGTTGTACCGCATTAACGTGAATCTCAAGGGGGAAAAAAATTTGTTCACGTTATCAGTAGTTCATGCTATCATCAACTAATCTTCATTTTGACGGGGATTGTGGAAACAGTTCATGTTAAAAGTAATTCACGTTAATAGTGTTTGTTCACAATAACGAGATTCGAGACTGTATATATATATATATATATGTTAAAAATTATTATCATTATTATTTTATTTATTTATTTATTTATTTATTTATTTTGGAGGGGGGGGGGACAAGTTTTTTGCTTATAACTAGAACGAATTTATATAAAATTTTACAAAACTTGCAGAAAGATTGACAAAACATTAGATAAACATTATTTTAAATCACAAAATTTCCAAGTGTAATATTTGTTGAGATATGAGCATTTATAGTATATATATTTTTTGACTGCGTATGCGCGAAACATAGAAAATGTTTTGTTACATAAGTTGAAAGCTAGATATACTAGACAATTTTTGTCAAAAGTTTATTTGAATGGCGTAAAAATTAAGCAAATTGTCGGCAAAATTACGAGCTAGATTTTACTTAATTTCCAGAATTTAGGATTTTCATTCGCTGCGTATTTGATTTCAAGATCCAAATGCTTCAACCACGTTCCAAAAGCTTCATATTGTGAAAAACCCCTTATAGGTTTGTAACCCTAACATATTTTTATTTATTTACCAAGGTTTGTGAGTTAATAAGGGGTTTTTCACACACACACACAGAAAAAAAAAATGTCAACGTGATTGAAATAATTGGATCTTCAAATTAAATACGCAGCATGTGGATAACCGCTTATAAAATTTCAATTCTGGAAAACACTTAGCTTGTCCTTTTGCTGAACATTTTCTTAATTTTTACTCTATTCAAATGAATGTCCAGTATCTCTGCTTTTATTCTACGGAATAAAAAAATTTCTATCTTTCGTGCATGCCAAGTAAAAAGGTATTTACTATATTTGTTCATATTTCAGGACACGTGTGAATTTTATGTTTCAAAATAATGTTTATCCAATATTTTGTCAATAGTTCTGCAAGTTTTGTAAAATTTTATGGAAATCCATTCTAGTTACAAACAAAGAACTTGCCAAAATAATTAATAATTTAATATATATATATATATAGGGGAGAACCGTGTATTATGGACCCTCTAAGCAAGAATGCTCATAAAACTAAAATTATTAAATTAAAAAGATTTAATTTGTTGGCTGCTCATTACAATGGTATAGTTGCATTGTTCAAGCTTGGTAAAGTACTCTGGGAACTATTAATAACTGCTGGAAATTATTATTTTATTTATGTATCGGTGGTCCATAGTACACACACGTTCGTGTAATATGGACCAAGTGGTCCTCCCCGTTCCCCAACAGTTGACACACTTGGAATTGTGAAACGAACTGTCCAGCATGTTCCCTCACACACTTGTACATCTCTTGGGAATAGCAGAAATGGACGGAAAAAAAATTAGTTAATGGACGAAAAAAGGGGAGGTCTAAAGCTGCCTTCAAACTCTGGCAAAGCTACAAGTGCGGCTCTATTGATATTACTTTGATGTGGTTTAGGAGATCGACGCTCACTGGAATCGAAGCTCACAAACCTCCTAGTGCGATAATTGCATGAGAAGGGGGTCTGTTTTGTAAAAGAGCAATAAAAAGTATAGTATAGTAGAGCAATAAAATTTCAAGGATCACTTTCGGACAATGGATAATTTATGACTTTTGAAGCTCTGTATGTTGCAAGAGTTTGAAGGAAGCTTTAAGGTTAGGCTGCCTTCAAACTCTGGCAACGATACAGAGCTTCAAAAGTCATAAATTATCCATTGTCCAAAAGTGACCCTTGAAATTTTGCACACATTTACAATGAAGGAAGGACATTACTTTTTATTGCTCTTTTACAAAATCTCTTTTTCTCATGCAATTATCGCACTAGGAGGTTTTTGAGCTTGGACTCCCACAAGCTTCGACACTTCTAAACCACATCAAAGAAATATCAATAGAGCTGCACTTGCAGCTTTGTGAGTTGCCAGAGTTTGAAGGCAGCTTTATATCCAATGGGTAGTGTATAAAGCTGGTAGTGCGAAAGAAGTGATAATTTGATTACCCCTGCTTCCCTGGCCTATTCTATAGCCTCAAGTATGCGACATATGTACGCGGAGCATTAACAAAATCTCTCTGTTTTTATTATGGACACTGGTCCATATTACACAACACAGCATGGTTCATATTATACGCGTAAACAGAGTAACGTGGTTTCCAATCAGAAATCGCTATGCAAATTGATGCCCATGAAACACATGTCTAAATTGTTCATAAAATAAGTTCATTCGCTACTATTAACGCGAAAATTATATTACACTTACCTAACAGCAGAAAGTAATACTTCCATTTTAACATACTTGTTACATCAATGATCACATAAACCGAAAACTCAATTTCATAATCGTCCAAATACAGGTATGCATGTACAAGTCATTCAGTGGTTTGTGTAACAGTAATATTCACTAAAGTCAGAGATGATTTCACCATCTAGTGCTGAACAAACAAATTTCCTCATGGTCCGTATTACACGATGGTCCATAATACACGGTTCTCACCTATATCTGACTAAATAATTGTAAAATGTCTACAAAAATAAATAAATAAATAAAAATAAAAATCATGTAAATATTGTACATAGTATGTGAAACAATGTGTTAAAGTTATAAGTCATTTGTAGCTTTTTATAATACATGACAATCCAAAGTATTTGCACTATTTTTCAATTTGTAGTTGGTTTCTTAATTCCAATCCGGACTAAATCGACAAATATAGCTATTTCTATACAGAGGCTGAATGTGTGTGCCAATATGCAAGTCAATCGGAGATTTTTACGTCCGCTTTTGCTATAGACATAAATTCTGCTGATAGGCCGTAATGATAAGAAAAACTTTGGCGTGTCCCTGTACACGAACTACAAATGGAATACACACCTAAAACTCTACAGCTAATTTCGTTAAGGTTATGCGTATGTGTACCAAATTGCAAGTCAACAGCGTAATTTTTGCGGCTGCTATCGCGGTACATACAAATTCTTCACATAGGCCGTAATGGTAATACAAATTTTGGCGTGTCCCTGTACGCGAACTAGAAATGGAATACACACCCAAAACTATACAAGAGATTCTGTGGGACACATGAACATGAGTACAGAATTTCAATTCAATAGCGTGATTTTTGAGGCCGCTATCTCGCGACAAACAAACAAACACACAGACGGAACTCAAAACCGTTTTGAGTCTCATCAGAGGGCTTCCACTGACATTTCGGCTAATAAATATTATATTTCATCATATTTATTCCACCTTTTATGAACAACATCATAATGAAATACATATTTATAGCGAGCCGCGTTTCATTTCAAAAATTAATTCATTGAACGAGAATGTATGCGCATGTATTTAATTAATGCTGATAGAAATTATCTTTCGAGACAAGCATCTGAACGGTTCATAATTAGAACAGGTGGAGCAGAAAATTATTTATTTGTGTCGTTAGAATCTATTTAAGATTAGATAATTTAACTATGGTTGAAATATGCACCACAAATGGAGATTTAGTCTTTTATCTTATTTCATTAATAAATAACCGTTTAATGTTTAAATATAGACAATAGAAATAGTTATTAATATACATGTATAATTTATATATAATTATGCCATAAATGCACTAAATTTCGGAATTTTCTAGTAACAAGTATTAAAATTGGGAAAACGCTGATTATTTTTTAAAGAAAATATAACATAAGTAATCAAAATAAATCAATAATACCAAATCACATAGAATAGCATATTGAACTAATAACACATAATATTTAAATATATATATATTTAATTGCGAAACTACACAGCAGAAAAAGAAATTGACTGAAGTTGTCATTTATATTTAAGTCAATTCTTTTAATTTGTAAAATGATAAATAGAAATGATGTCATGTTTGGCATATAAGGATATATTGTACTGTCTTTGTGGTTTTCAATCAACATTTCTATTTATATTAGCCTGGCTCGGGGTTCGCCCGTCTAGCCACGCAGTCCCTTTCCTAACTGCAAATAGAAGAGTTGCTTCCGATTATGATTTTCAAAGCGACAACACTGAAGTTTCATAATTTAAACGCAAGAAATTTCGTAGGAGTTTGAGAGACATTTGTTTCAGCGCTACCAAATCTAGGGACATTTTTATGCAATATCTACTACTAATTTTTAATTGTAACAGTTGCCTAATCATTTCGAAGAATTATCGTCTATTATGTATATCAAATATCATACTTCAAAATTATTGGTGGTTATTGAATAAAAATAGCCCCTAAATTTGAATACACTGATATGGATATGTCCGTAATTCTCATTTCAATGGAAAAATTAAAATAAAAAAAGAAACGTTTAATGCATAATTTGCGAAAAAACACATTAAGGTAGCAGTAAAAAGCATCAAATGAAATGCGAGATTCCTTGCGGAAGATATTTCTGCATTTGTATATTGTCCAGATTGACAAAAGAATCATCCTACCAGACAACACTGCCTATAATTGAGTATCAGAGGAAGTCCAATTGATGGCCGTCGAATTCATGACCCAGCTTCAATTAGTAATCACCTAGCGGTGTCACTTGCTATATCATTAGGTTCCTTTGATTCGGAAATAACGTCGAATTCGCAGATGTAGCTCTGCTCTCGTATCTGAGCAATAAACTTGCGCACTGTTGATTCGAGAACGTTCAGAGTGTACATCAAGGCTGATTCTATCTTTTCTGAGCCACAGGTTCGAACTTTAACCCTTTGCCTAAAGTGCTTTAACGGGGCGGTGTTACCAAATTTATGTGCTCTTGGATTCTACTACCACCAATAATTTTAAGGAGTGATATTTGATATACCTTATTGACGAATAACCTTTAACGTAATTAGCCAACCTTTACAGTTAAAATCTAGTGGTGGATGTTGAATAAAAAAAATCCCTAAGTTTCGCAACACTCACCAGGGGAACGAAATTAAATAAGACCGGCAACGGTTTAAACAAAAAAGTTCAATATCACTTCGCCTAATATACTGTACATTTAGGCAAATCGGTACATAAAAACGACTTTTATAAAAGTTTGAAATTTTTAAATGGCCATTTTAAAACTTAATTGCGGATCAAGTGTAATAATGAACTCATCTAAGTTATTTCTAAAATGATTTCACTTTCCAGTTTCGGTTCTATTTCATTCAGTATTTCCGAAATTATTATTATATATTTATCAATTATTATATATTGATAGAGAAACTAAGTTATTGCAATATGTCAATCTCTAAAGAAAATTAACTTAAACTATTGTTCAATATTATCTCTCAAAATACTCCTTATTAAAACCCAAACGTAACTTGTAATCCAAAATATGTAAATCGCTATTTTTGACATAGTCTCAAATTAATAAATTAATTTTGTTTATTTATTCTTATAGCACACAAATCATATACCCTTTTATCAATGCTATATATACATAAGTTATTGGGTAACACCAATGTTTTCCCATCATGCACATTTGTCGACATATATCAAAGAATTGCATTCAATGCAAATTATATTTAAAGCAGGGTACCTTTTAACGTCAAATTAATTCAATACTATTGATTTCTAAGTAATATTTTCTACAAACGTTAAAGTTTTAGGTTTTTATCGATAATCAATGCAGTAACATGAATGTAAAACTCTTAAACTTTCCGTAGTGCATTCTCTGAATACCATCCACAAATGTAATTTCAAAAACCTTTAAAACTATAACGTGTTTTAGGGAGTAATATTTTCATTGCCTTGAAGATTTGTTATTGTAAGGAATACAAAAAGTTTTTCTAATGATTTTCATGTGTTATTTTTACATATCATCTAAAGAAATCCATTATTTTAATAACTATTTATTTTTTATTCACAAAAAGCTTTTCTCTTATTATGAATATTTAAAACATTCTTCGTTCCACCTAATCAATATATTTGTATCGCTTTTAACTATGGCAAAAAATATACTTATGTTTTAAAAGAATAGTTATTTATTTAAATAAATAACATTTATATTAATTAAATACTGTTATCAGGATGAAAAGTAGCAAGCAAAAGAGATGCAGAAGTATTTATAAAATGATGCTAAATAAGATTTTTTTCTCATTCAAATTTGCTGCATGAATCATTGTAATTTGATCTTATTAATATTGAAAAATAAATCTCATTATTTTGTTTATAACACTTTTTAACAAAGTTGAAAAGTGTTTATGGCGGTTTGTCTGTCAGTCCGCATGTCTATCTGTCCGCACTCTAACTCCTGTAAATAATAATGGAAATCCTTGAAAATGATATACGTTATTCAAGTTAACTATCGGATGTTCCGTATCGAAAATGGCGTAAGTTGCACCTATGATTTGTGTACAGGGTGACCTGAAAGAATTCCAAAGCATTCCATTCTATGAGAGGCATTTCTATAAAACCATATTTTAATACTTTACCTTGCCCAAATCTTAATGAAATTGACATTTATTCATGTATACAAAAAATATTTTCAATGGGATATAGTGTGATTAACATTCATGTTTACAGGGTCACACAAAATATTCAGATATATTAAAGGTTACAGTTGGAAATTACTGGAATTATATTTTATTAAGCATTTATTAGACATTTTTATTAAGCATTTTAAAGTTTTCTATAACAATGTTTAAGAGTAATTATAATTTTAATTAGTCTATCTGTCTGTCTTTCTGTCCGTCCGGCAGTCTGCCTAACTGCCCATATAAATTTCTGTCCGTCTATCCGCGTCTAGTGTCCGTAAATATTTTCATATTTTCTTGAAAATTATATGGGTTATTCATGTTTATTATAAAATTTTTCATATTTAAAATGGTATAAATAGCACGGCTGATTTATATCAGGGACACTTAACAGTGACAATGCATTATGTTTTATGACAGGCATTTTTATAAATTATATTTAACATTATAAATGATAATAAAAAAATCATAATGAAATTGACATTTATTGATCATTTGATAAAGAAAATATTTCTATAGAATACGGTATTCCTCGCGTTGAGATTTACAGGACTACACAAAATATGCCGATACACTAGGGGGCGTCCATTAATTACATGAAGTGTTCAGGGGGGCAAGGGGTAGAGCCGAATCTCACGAGGGGGAAAGGGGGGGCCTCGGCAAATATCACGTAATTTTTCACCGCAAATACAGTGTAAAATTACGAGAAAATTGAGTTAAATTTAAGTAAAACATGTTTCTTGACTTAGATATGGCAAAATCTGACACGATAATATTTATCGTGGCTATCCAAACGCCGCGAAGCAGCACAGTAGCCTTAATGTGATGATTTAGAAAAGAGATGCGGCAGTAAATATCTACTTTGCATTCATCACAAGAGCTGCAGAGCATCGGCGTGCTGTTCACAATGCAGTAGCTGCACAAGCGCGCAAAGTGCGACCCTCACGGATTGTCGCAAGCACAAGACGAGCTACTGAGCTTCTGTGCGCAAGCGACAACGGTTTAGAGTGGCTAAATCAGAGCGAAGTTGAGGAGCAGATGATTCTACTGGAAATCACATGGATATGTTGGTTCCAATCTTAGCTCTAAGGTTCCAAAAGTCACTCTTGCGACTGGTGTACGAGTCCCCATGGACTGAATTAGAATAAATATTCTTTTATTAATTTTAGTAGTTTCTATTTAAGTATTTCATTGTTCAATTTTATTACTGTGATTGTAGAGTATTTCTTGAAATACATCCAACGCATTTACAGTAAAAGTACGAATTTTGAAAAACCTCACGTGAGATTAGGGGAGGGGGGAGGGGGGTCAAGCCAAATCTCATGAAATCTCACTATGGGGAAGGGGGGGGTGTCAAAAAATCATCAAAACCACCTCACGTAATTAATGGACGCCCCCTTACCTGCTAAAACTGGAAATTGTTGCAATTGCATATTTGCCAACATAATAATTAATATTCCGTAGTATTGTTATCCCCGCCTTCTTTTTCACACCAGTATCGTTTTAGAGTATTTTTCTTCTTATTTAATCGCAATTGCATTTGGAGAATATCACTCTAAAAATTTTCTGTTGTTAAAAAAAGAGCATTACTAACAACACTACGGAATATTAATTAGGATGTTGGCAGGTATGGGATATTCCGATTGTGTTAAGCATTTTTAATACTTTCCAATAATATTTGAGTGATTATGAATTCAATCAATCTATCTTTCTTTCTGTCTGTATGT
Organism: Salticus scenicus; assembly: GCA_963930645.1. NCBI lineage: Eukaryota > Metazoa > Arthropoda > Arachnida > Araneae > Salticidae > Salticus > Salticus scenicus. The sequence continues at coordinate 139,149,223 of OZ005654.1, forward strand.
CTATTGAGTGATCACGTTGGCAAAGTATTACATTGAAGGTTACGTGATGCAACGAATTTGTACATTAGAAAGTGTTAATAATCTATGCAAACCGCATGATATTTCACTGTTAAAAATGAAGTGCTCAAAAATAAGTAAATGGACAAGCTCATCTTAAAATGAACAATTCTCTTTCAAAAAGGAAATCATGTTTGACCCATTTAAGAAATATAGCATGTTGTCAAATCAATGTCCGTTCACTTATTAATTTATTATGTTAAACTAAGTGTTAAACTAATAGTGTTAAGTGTTAAACTAATAGAGATTAATATCATTTCTATAAATTTAAACAGAAAGAGTCCAACCATAAAATTTACACTCTCAAATCTCCAGAACTCTGGGTGTTTACCGACACAGTTTTTTTTTTTTTTTTTTTTTTTCGTGTCTCTTCCACAAGTATATTTATGTAGAAAATTTCTATAACATATTTCCACAGTTATTTAAAGGAATATGTTTTAGCATTAATATAATGGTGGGATGAGAGTCATGAAAAAAGGTGGGTTGATAGATTCTATTAACTGGATGTTAGAGTAGACCAAGGACTAGCAACCTTTTTGTTTCCTAACATCACATCACCACCATTCTACCAATTAATTCGCCAAATTCATTCTTTTACCGCCAAACCGACGTTCCACTTCCAACAAAGCAAGTTTCCTTCACTTTTGTTTTCGCTGTTTTATATTTCGGTTGGCTGTGAATTAAATACAAACCGCAACCTACACTACCTGATATGAAAAAGAAGTAATCTAATCCTTGATATTGATTGAAAGCTGTTCTGTTTGACTTTTCTTTAGAGTTTTGGTGGTAAGAGGAACAAGCCATTTAAATTGTGCAAAATCCCAAGAACCAGTTGCCAAGAAAGCGATTATCGCCAAAAGAAGGCGCAAATAAAACGCAGTGATGTTCGCAGAATTTTGCTCCATAGCTAGTATAGAGAATCCATATTCTACTTCTATATCTGTTTAATTGTAAACACTCTGTAATTATATTTCGTGCCGGTTTCAAACAGGTTTGCGGGAGAATGCATCAGTGAGAATCTGTGTTTAAGATATTAGGATTCGATTCATGATATTCGGTGCGAGGTTTTGAGCATATTAATGTTCTCAATAATAAGTACACGGGATTTTTTAATTTGAGTATATTTCCTTCGGAGCTATTTTGAGTATAATAACATACTCAAATTTGAAACAATTTTACTCATTTTTCAGTATTTTTGCTCTATTTTTTTTTCAGTGTTCGTTCTTGTTTACTCTTCATTTCAAATATAATGAAAATTAACCCATTAATGCCCAGCGTCCTCATTTGAGGGCAGCTAATAAAATAGTACGTATTAATTAACACCCACACACTAAATTTCGCCATGCTAAGGTAACATGGAGATGATTTAAGACTAAAAATGTGTTTTTTTATAATGGTTTTTTTTTTTTTTTTTTTTTTTTTGGGGGGGGGGGGGGGTAAATTTTGAAAATTCTTTTATAGTGCATGCTGCATGCACATACCTAATCTACACATCAACAAATCTAGATTCTGAGATTATTTAAAGCGGAATTGTAAATCATTATAAAATTTCGCATTCAAGACAAACATTGTTAACGCCAACAATATTCGAATTATAATTTTAAATCATAGTGAATTTTAGCACTCAGGAGATACATTATTAATTTCAGTTACTTTTATTAAATTAATTGATTAAAGCCTTCATTGGTGATTAAATTTGAAATTAATACTTAAGCTAGTGATTATTTATTAGACCTTTATATAAATGTTTTCATCATTAACATTGCTACTTTAAATAAAAGTCTAAAATAGTTATAGATTTTTTTTTTTTTCTTGAATAAAAACATATTTCAACGAAATGAATTTACGAGGGCTGTCCGTAAAGTATCCGAATTTAATTTATAACTAAAAAAATATAACGGATATACATACTTCAGTTTAATCCCCTTCAAAGTATCGTCCTTGAGAAGCAGCACACTTAGCCCAACGTTGTTGCCACTCTTGGAAGCAGGATTGGAAGTTGTTCTTTGGAATGGCCAACAGCTGTTCGATCGCTTTTTGTTTGATGGTCGTCACATCCTCAAACCATCGTCCTTTAAGCGTTTTCTTTAGCTTTGGAAATGCGAAAAAGTCGCACGGAGAGAGGTCTGGTGAGTAGGGAGGTTGCAGGACATGAACGGTGCCATGTTTGGTTAAAAAATTTAAACCGCATGTGAGGAGTGAGCAGGGGCATTATAGTGGTTAAGCATCCATTTCCAAGATTTCCACTTTGCTGGTCGTTTCCTCCACACGGAATCACGAAGTCGCCTGAGCACATCGCAGTAGAACTCTGTATTGATGGTTTGTCCATCCGGGGTAAATTCGTAATGCCCAACTCCATCACGGTCGAAGAAAAGAATTAACATCACTTTGATTTTGCTTCAAACTTGCCGAGCTTTCTTTGTTCGAGAAGGGGGGGGGGACTCGGAATCTTCCACTCAGATGATTATTGTTTGGTTTGCGGATCGTATCCATACGCCCATGTCTCGTCCCCTGTTATGATGTTATTCAGAAATTCCGGATCCTCACACGACCGTTCGAACAACTCGGAAGCCATTTTCATGCGAACTTCTCGTTGATCTTCGGTAAGCAAACGCGGGACAAACTTAGCCGATACACACCGCATGCCCAAATCTTCGGTTAAAATTTCGTGGCAAACAGTTTTTGATATTCCCACCTCGTCCGCAATCTCTCGAGGTGTCATTCGTCGATCTGATCGCACCACAGTACGAACCTGTTCCACTTTGACATCATTTCTCGATGTTGATGGACGTCCTGATCGTGCAACACTTTCCAGAGATTCCCTTCCATCTTTAAAACGTCTAAACCCTTGAAACACTTGAGTTCGGCCCATAACATCATCACCGTATGCTTTCTTAAGCAAATCGAACGTTTCGGTTGCCGTTTTTCCAATTTTACTACAAAATTTGATGCAAACACGTTGCTCAGTAGATTCCGTCATGATCCAACCCGACACGAGACTTCCACTGCGTTCACTTTTCGTTTTTGCTACAAGAGAACCGCGCTTCGCAGTGTTTGGCTACTTGCCAACATAACAAGTTTACATATGTTAAAACATGCTAATTAGCGTGCGCACGCAGAGCGGTGTCTGTATTATTTTTTATACATTCAGTACGGATACTTTACGGATAGCCCTCGTATAGCTGTAAAAGGAGAACAATCATAGCTGGTTCTCGAGTAGTTAGGACACTTTCTGATGTAGGTTCATTAAAAAACATTTATGGAGCAAAATTATATTTAAAACAAATAAATATTTAGTGTTATATTTTAAGTACATAGTGTTATATATGTAGCACATTATTCTGATCACCCATTTAATATGCATAAGCAGAGACGGTTTTCATCCGAACATTTTTATCGTTTTGTATCGGGAAATTATGTTTGTTCAGCCAAGGATTTATAACTTTGTTTCCTGAGCCCAAGAACCCTCCAATTTTATTCATTGCTTGTCCAATTGATATTTTAATGGTCTCAGACAAACGGACCACCAATAAATTGAAATGTTGTATTTAGATATGAAGTTTTATAGCATTTCACCAGTTCATCTTAATTATACTACCCAAAACATTTATAAAATACTGACAGATATTTAAAATAAAGAAATCGGTTTGATTGGTTTATCTTTCGAGTAATTCCAAAACGTAGAAGTATATGAAAAACTATATTTAAAAAGTTTTATCGTTTTTCTATCTTAAAAAACTTTAAATAGGGTCAAAAAGATAATTTTTCGGTGTTCACAATTATAAGGACAACTCGAATCTTAGTAATTTCTTTTCGGTTATTCTTTAAATTACTATTTTATGGGTCTCTTTTTAGGGTGAAACAGTCAGACATTCTCTCTGGTATATATACATATATATACATTCTTTTTTCTTTTTTTTTTTTTTTTTAATATTCAGTTTCAATATCATTTCATACAGCATAAATGATATTCTGAATACATTTAAACTATTTAAAATTGCTTTCCACTTGCATGCACTTTTCTAATATGATAGGTTAGGGTTTTTTCAACTTTTAGGCAACGGGAAAGGCAATAATACAGAAGTTTCTTTCTCCAAACTATTTCCTATTGCTCTAGAAGTAGAGCAAAAATGTAAGTCTTGTTGAAAAAAATACTATTACCCCCCAAAATCTAACAAAAATCTGAGAATTCCACGTTCAAAATTTTCGGATATTCTCTTGATATTCCTAATAATAGAAAAAATTACTAAATTCATTCGGCCTTCAGTAGAAACAGCTCCCCAGAGCACCACAGATCCACCTTTAAAATGCCCGATTGATATCTGCCTTTAAAAAATCTTCTCTGTCTTTCGCTACCTTCAGATCGTGCCAGTAACTATTAAAACCATTTGGTTAATCAAGAATTAAATGTTTTTCAACCAAAAATGCAACATTTTACCATTTAATATTGTCTTTATTCAACTTTAACACAGACGTTCTTTCCCCCATTAAATGCTTATTGATTATTACAGGTTTTTATTCATTTTAACATATAATTAAATATTTTAAACATGCATAAATGTGGACCCTAACATTTCGTTAAAAATTACGAGCAAATTCAGCAGCAGTCATTACGAGTACAACAGTAAGAGGAATTATGAGTCTTCGATCTCTGTAAAACAACTCTGATTTTGCATCAGATCTCTCTCCTATCGAACCAGCAATTCAATGTTTGATCACATTTCCTTCAGCAATTTTAGATCTTCGAATTTCATTAGAAATTCGGCGGATTGAAATTATCCTTCCACTTAAAAAACACATTTATCATACTTCACTACGTGAACGTTCTTTTTTTTCGAGGAATTATCAGTAATGTCCATCCAAGAAAAATTGAAGGCTTATATATGAGTTTATCTAGCCCAGTAGTCAACAAATTCGCATGTCAACTGTAATTTATCCGCTAGGAAGTTAAATAAAACGAAAAAATCTTGATTGTCCCTATAATTATGAACATCTAAAAACGTGGAGAAAAACGTATTTTGCATTATTTTTCATTAATTTTGTTTCATATTAAACAAATTATAACAGTTTTGGCTTTTAGAATACTAGGTATGTTAAGTGCACTTAGTATAATCTTGTTCACAATTATTTTTACATTAGTTATTTCAAAACATAAAGTGTCCTTATAAATATGAGAGGGAGTGTATTAACACCGGTCAGAAACTGCAGAGAAATAGAGGAGAAAAAGACAGAAACAAAACAGCTGGCAGAAACAGGGCTTATCTATTTCGTAATACCGAAAATTTAAATAGCGAATACTGATACCATGCAGAGAAGTAAGACCGAAGTGATAAAGTATGAAAATATGTATTTATTATTCATTTAAATATAATAATATGTATGGTACTCCTAATATGTTTTTATGCACGTATTTTTATTGTCTAATAACGTTTAATAATAACCTTAACTGTTTGATGATTGTGGATACAATATTCAAACAGAAAATTCATAAGGGTGGTAGCCTCTCTCCATCACATAGACAAGTATGCCAGTTAAAACTGTTTTTAAAGCAATTTTCAACACAAACTTTGGAATTTTTTGAAAACAGTATCTTTAACCTTACATTTTAAATTGTAATTATATTTATATATATAGAAATCCAAAGTAAAATAAAATACTGTGAGTACTATGCCGGATTATGTTTTATAATGTTTCTTTAATATATTTGTCTAGCATTAATACTTTTAATCGTAACTGTCTCAGTAAAATGCATTCAAGAAAAACGATATAATAGGTTGATACAAAAATATATTGACAACATATCACATTACAATGCTTACAAAAATACGAATAACAAAAAATTTTCCGAATAACGTCTTTTCACATCTTTGAATGGCAACGATAAATAGGTTTTATGTACATCCAAGGTCAAAATAATTTATCGTCTGATAAACAGCAATCGGAGAGTAATAGAAGCCTACCAAAAGATATTTCATTACAAGAAAGCTATTATCACTTACCTTAAAGATGTAGCTTTGAAAGGAAATTAATTTATTTAGTCATCACTGGTGGGTGTAATAAATTGCCTAATATATCATATAATACTGCATCACGCAATGTATTGTAGAATGTATCATATAGCATGCAGAAACTTCTAATGTAATTTTATTAATTTTGATTAATCTATTTTTAGATATAAATGTTCCTTTGTGTTATAAGTGTAAAGAGCTATTTGTTCTTATGTATGACGTAAATGTGCTAAAATGTTTAGGGAAAATAATGGTTTCGTAATAAACTTTAATGTCTTTATAAAATTAATTTTGATTTATTTATTTATTTATTTATTATTTTTTTTTTTTTTTGAAATCTTTTTTTCACAAAGAGAACCACAAAAACTTCAAACGGTACTATGTTTCGAGACAATTGCTTGTTTTAAGCCTCAGAATCTGCAATGCAATATATAACGAACTCATTTAATTTAACCAAACTTGATATTTGGTTGATCTTTGACTTGGAATGGTGCTGGTTAGCTTTGGGCTGTATCACCCAACAGGTGGCGCTGACATTTTGCGATTTCCTCTCATTTCAGGAAAGACTAAGCGCATACAGCGTTCCAAACTTAGTATAAGATATATATATATATATAGTAAAAATGTAGGAATGTGAAAACTTTAATTTTAAATACAAAAAAGTAACATTAGATGAGCGCAATGCTGCTCCTTGCTAATGTACAATATAAATCTAAATAGAATGAAAAAGAAAAACATCAACATATGTAACTAAAGAGGAGCGAAAGAAAAAATGGAGACAAAAGTATCTAAATGGCAGGGGGCAGTTGTGACCACCCCACTCCGGTTAAACATGTTTTACGACCGGTCAACACTCCCGGATACCAGATACTTTGTCAAAACTTAGAATAAACATGAAATAAGGAATAAATTCCAAATAAGCACATTTAAAAAAAAATTTATAAGAAAAACCAAATCATAATGTAAAACAACATACAAGAAAAATAGCTCCAAACTGATTTGGTTTTTCTTATAAAATTTTTTTTAAATGTGCTTATTTGGGATTTATTCCTTATTTCATGTTTATTCTAAGTTTTGACAAAGTATCTGGTATCCGGGAGTGTTGACCGGTCGTAAAACATGTTTAACCGGAGTGGGGTGGTCACAACTCCCCCCTGTTATTTAGATACTTTTGTCTCCATTTTTTCTTTCGCTCCTCTTCAGTTACATATGTTGATGTTTTTCTTTTTCATTCTATTTATATATATATATATATATATATATATATATATATCATGTAAGCTGATTAAGTTTGAGTGCAAACAGGACTAAATTGCTATGTTACAATTTAGTCCCATTTCGTGAAGATTATATATAATCTTCCACAGTGTATAAATATATAAAACTTCGCATGTGAGATGGATATTACGTAAAACTACGCGGATTCACTTTGGATGCATATGGATAATACGACAGATGATGATACTATTCTGCATTATTTTTTATTTACGCGAAATCTATATCTCAACTTCTATGCTATATAAATGCACCAAACATTGTATGTGATATATATTATTGGATTTTGATGCATATAGGCCGAAAAGTGGCGTTGGTATTACTTTCTGTGATTTCTCAGATGATTACATCTATTAGTGAAAAGTGCTCAGAATTGCATATATAAAACGTAATTTCAAAAATATATATTAATTAAATTTTTGTTCATTTTAACCTTTAGGTAGCGTTGTTATATAAAATGATGTAGAAGAAAGTATTGGATTTGTGAAAATTTTCGACATCCGATTTTCTATTATTTTACATGCTTTGAGATGTTCTAAATATGATTCCCCCAGTTTTAGAAAATGGCTGTCTATGTGTATGCAGGATAAGTGAGCAAAAGTTTATATCTCACGAAGCAATAGACGGAGTAAGGCTGAAATTTCGTTAGACCTTGACTTAAATTGGTGATGATTAGCTTTTAGAATAGCCACCAAAAGATGTTTTTGCTATGCTGTGATTCGACCCATTTAAGTAAAGGCTATATCTCGAGTTTTATAATGCATAAGCTCATCAAAATTGGTATATATGATGGATATTATGTAAAACTGTGCTGCATTAGGTTCAAATTGGCCGACGCGTGAACTGCTATGCTGCAATTTATTTCCGCTTACGAAATGGCAATATCTCATCATCTATGATATATAAATGCACCAAACTTGCTATGTGAGATGATATTCAAAATCATGCTGATTTAATTTGGATGCATATCGGACGAAAGCTGGAGCTAATGTGGTGCTATTATTTTCAATTTTAAAAAGGCTGTATCTCAGCATATATGCTATATATATGCAACAAACTTGCTATGTAATTTATACATTATTTTGTTTATTTGTTTATTTATTCTATTTAATTTAATTTAAGCATAGAGTCTAAGAACTTTTTTGCGCGGAAATTTTGGAATTTCTATATTTATTATTTAAATGTTTACTTCAAAAATTGATCAAGTTTCGACCATTGGGCGACACTAGTTAATATAAATGGACGAAAAATAATTATTCGTTTTATTGCTAGATTAAAAAAAGAAACAAATAAAATTTGATATTTACGTAAGAAAAATAAATGATTTAAATACAACGTTTAAAAATTATACGAATAGAATTTTAAATAAAGTTTTGCTATAAAAACGAGTCTCTTGTTAATTTGTAATATTATATAAGTAAAAGTCTAGAAATAGGAGGAAAAAAAATTAGTAATTTTTATTTAATATTCGAAATATTGTTAGTGAACATAAAACTTTATAATTTTTTCCACATTTGTGCTTTTGAGCTTTGAAAAACTTGACATTCACAACATAATCAAACAAATACGCCGTACAGAAGCTGTTCGCACATTTTTTAGACGATTTTATTTCGCAGTAAGAAAAAATCGTTTACATGGAGAATTTTATTTTCACAACAGTTATATTTTTGGAAGTTTTATTTTTCTTCTGATATTTAGAATATTTGTTTAGATGCAAAAATGCGCTTTTAAAATGGCAGTGGATGGAAGGATAGGTTTCCGCTCTTTCCAAAGATAGTTTTTAGTGAAATCTTTATGAAAAGCATTTATCAGGAGAAAAATGGAAAAATATTGCAACAACAGATGAATCTTGGGTCTAAGTGGTTGCAATAAAAAAAAGGGTCAATTTACTATCACAAAAGTGGAGAAAAAAAAATTTGCTACATGGCTCAAAACATCAAAAGAAAGTTTTTCTAAAGGATTTATGATTGCCACTGGTTTTCATACAAGCGCAAGATAAAAGCAAAAAAATGTGACAAAAATGTCAAAATCAACTCTAAATACTCTCAAGAACATATTTCAATTCCAATTTTTTAAAATGAAAATCCAGATCTTTATCCACAATGCTATCAATCCGTCCGTTGAACTGTATCAAGACAAAGCAAGCAGCCACACATCACAATCCGCAATTGCTTTTCCAGAAAAAAAATGGAACAAAAAACGGGAATTAAAACCATACCCTTCACTGACATTCCTGCTAAATCTTCTGATGTATTACTGTTGGATTTTTGTGTTTTTCGACTTTTAAAATCAACATTATCCAAACACCGACCTACAACGCTTTGTGAACTCTGGAAAGCCGTTCAAGAGGAGTAGAAAAATATACCTCTTCCGATATTATAAAGAGCATTATTATCATAGAAAGTACGATGTAGAATGATAGTTAAGAACAAGGGCTATCAAACTGAACAAATAAACACGAAATATGAGTGAAATTGCTTCAGTACACTCCATCAAAATCGTCTAAAAATGTGCGAACAGCCTCTGTATTTACTTTTGTGTGTGTGTGTGTGTGTGTGTGTTTCTGTGACGTTTTTACGACAAGAGCTTTTCTCTCTCTCTCTCTCTTTTTTTTTTTATTTTTTTTTATTTAATCAAATTAAACAAAGTACTTTTTAAAATATTTGGGGTTTTTTTTCAATTTCGTAAAGCTTGAAAAAAAAAAAAAATATATATATATATATATATATATAGAAAGAAAAGAAAGAAAGAAATAATAATTAAATAAAATGAAATTTTTAAAAAAATGCCGAGCCGAACATCTTTGTAAATTTTATTAGCAAATTTCAATTGCAACAAAGAATCAAATATTTTAAGATTATTCTTCTTTAGTTTTAAATGATTTTTTTTTTCCCCCAATAAGAAAATAATTGTCTTTTATTTGGACAAAAGAAATTCCTCAAATGTAGTTTATTCGAGAAAAAAATATTTTAATTTTCTGTGAATGATTAAAAAATTGCAATTCAAAGAATTTTAAGAATAACATTAAACTTAGAACTAACACATGAAATATGCTACTTATTTAACAAAGGAAAACATCCTTCTTTATGCATGATCATCTTTTACGTACTTTGGTTGAGAGTTAGAATACCTAAAAAAAAACTTGTCTTCAATTATCGGCTGCGTTGAAATATAAGTTATGTATATATAGTTTTTAAATTGAGTTTTCCTTTAGCTTTTAAAAAGCATTTTTCATTCATTTATCTTTTGCTAAAATTTAAAACTTAATTGTTATAGATGTTTTAACTCATAGATATAGTAATAAGACATAGATTGATCGGTGAAATTGAAAAAGTGATTCCTTTTTACTCGGAAAAAGTCACTCTAATGGCTGTCTTTCCCTGTATAAATTACACACAGCAATACACGGATAATTTAGTAAATAAAATTTATAAATAATTTATTTACTAAAGGTGAATGAAAAACTTCAGATACAGTTTCAAATTCATTTTTTTCTTTCTTTCTTTAATACTTTCTAATGGCTGATTCCAAAACTATTTTTCGGCATCAAAAACTTTGCTCGATAACATGGGGATGATAGATCTATATACTTTACTATATCTATGTTCTAACTTCTTTTAAACTTAGTTAATTTTCCTATATCTGAAACTTTATAATTTTTTTTTTTCATTTTATTTATTTATTTATTTTTGAGAAAATTACCTGTTTAGGTTTCTCAAATTTCTCTTTATGTTTCTTGATTAAATTTATTACTTCATTTATTACAAGAATTTTTGTACTTTCCGGATTGATTTATATTAAGCTTTATGTAATCTTAAATAGTTGATTTTTCTATGATTAATAAAGCTTTCAGTTGATTTGTTTTTCATTAGTGTGTTTGCTTCTCTTATTTCTTTTGCTGTTTCAATTCTGTCTAATTTTAATTACTGTTTAACATCTCTCTCCATATATAAATTTTTGAGTCTGTTTGTCTGTGTGTTGACGCAAGTTGCCACCAGCTTTTCATACTTTAGTTAATTTTAAAAAATATAACTGTCCGATCGATAAGTTAATTAAACCGACGGATTCAGAAAAAATGTCCCTTTCGTTTGGTACCTTATTTTTAACGAAATTTTGATTAGATTTTTTAAAATTAGTTAAAATGTGAAAATAATAACCTGGTAAAAGCTTTAAAAATGGACATTTAAATTTTTAATTATTTTCAAATATATATATATATATATATATATATATATATATATTATTATTATTATTATTATTATTATTATTAATATAAAATAAAATATACTTTCACGCGAAAAAAAAAATATTAAACATTAAATATTAAATATTAAATATTAAATATTAAATTTGCTCCTGCACATGAAAAAATGAAAATATGAAAATGGAGTTAAATAAAAAATATTAATATACCTCAATTTTAGATTTTTTCCCCCTTTCGTTTAAAAATATGTTTTTGGTACGGATGAATCGAGCTTGTCATGAAAGCTAATTCAGCATTACATTAAAGAGCTTTACTTATTGTTAATCCTGAGTAATTTTTAAAATTTTGATGCTGAAATAGATCGGACATTTTTCGCCAAGGACTCCACTTTTGTAAAAGCCACTTTAAGCAAAGTAGCACATAAAAAATATAAATAAATTATAAAATATTGAAAAACAGAAAAGAAAGAAAAGGAAAAGAAAAGAACGAAACAAAAAAATAATAGTAACATAAATTATGTATTTTTGTCTAAATTGACGATAAAAATTCAAAAGTCGCCAAGGGAGCTACATTAGAGCTGTACCATGATCAGGTTTACATATTTCATTATTTATTTCATTATTTTTCTATATACCAATTACTATTAACAAACTCAACTACTATTATAACCGTAAAAATTAATTGTCTCATGCAAACGACGTAGCCGATCGTAGCACATTGTAATATTATATTTGGTGTGAAATTGTTGTCATTTTATGGTTGGTCGAATAAATCAAATTAATATAGAAAATAACGTGAAAGAAAATATTACGTACACCACGTATAGTGTTGTTCATATGTAACTGGGATTCAAATATAAAATGGCTACTTCAATTTTTTCGATACTGTCCGTTTCGAAACTGTCATCTGATAAGCACCCAAATGGAAGCTCACTGGTAAGCCACTGGTAAGCTATTGTCACAGGCAATAGGGACAGACACCGGAGAGTCTGCGAATGAGTGGGTCGCTGCCGAAGTCAGCGGGGAACCAAAGCGGGCTTTAAAGCAATTTCATGATTTCTTTAAATTTTATTTCTGTTTGTAAAGCGATATAGAAAAGAGTTTCTTTTAAATATAGTGACCAGCGAAGCGAGAAAAGCGTTCGTTGATTCACTGATTAAAAAATTACTTCGTTAACAAACTTTGATCTATTGGCACGCAAGCAGCATCAGGCCGAGTTTTGTACATTTCGAGTTTGATTTTGAAATTTTTCTCGCATTCGGAATTCGATTCGTTCCCGAACCGGGGCTTTGCTAGTTGTTAATATTTGAATAAGAGTACCAACCCCTTCTCAATGTTAAATTGATTTTAAGTATATCCTGATATCTGATATCGGTTTGTTCAATTTTCTAAATTTGTTTCTCTTAAATAGCATTAAATCAATTCTGAAAAAAAAGAAAAAAGAAAGAAAGAAAGAAAGAAAAATAAAGAAATAAAGAAAATAATTCTGATTTAATTTCCAGAGATAAAGTTTCAAAACGTTGCTTCTGATAATCTTGTTCACACGCAATAGAGTGAACACATAGACGCCTTTGTTATAGAAAACGTAATTGAATTGTGATGTATATGTATATACAGGGAGTTACAAATAATCTATATGTCAGCTTTTATTCCTAAAATATTGATAGGGGATATAACCAATCATAAATGTGTGTAATAAGCAATATAGAATTTTAAAAAATCTATTCAAAATTATTTCAAGGGATTCAATTTTAAAATTAAAAAACTGTTATTTTTATTTTAAAAATCACTTACTGAAAGTGTCTACACTGTAAGGCCATGGACAAAATTTGAACATTCTGTAATAAGTGGTTCTTTAGATTATGTACGAATCTGTGGCCGAATTAGTCGCAAATTAAAAGGCAGAACTCTTAAAGTATTTACATTTTTAATGTTCAATTTAATTTGTATACGAAACGTAGAAGGTTAGATGGTTTTCTATTCGAGAATTTATGTCGAGACATTGGAAAATGGTTTGCGCCAGATTGTTATTTGTTGACATATAATGTATTCAACTTCTGATACACTGTCTACCAATAGGTATTTGGACACCTTGGAATTTAGATGTTTTGGTCAACTATCTAGACAAATTCTGCTGGAATTCCCTTGGGACTATAAAGGACGTGTTATACCTCATATATTTCAGCAAAGTTTTGTCCTGAAGTTGAAAAAGAACCAGGAAAAATTAAACGAAAGTCAAAATCTTCTGGATTACCTTGTAAAAAGTAATGCTTGAAATGTGTTTTGGCTGTATTATGTGATCATAATGATTTTTCTAATTATCCGTATACACTGAGAAAAAAGTTTGTGTTGACATCTAGAATATAAATTGTGTCTCCAATAAATATAGTTCCATGTTATCCTTATAAATCCTAGTTCCTTTTGTTGGCGAGTTCTAAAAACCACTATTAGAATTCTGGAGCGTTTTCCTATATTATCGTGGTCATTCTCATTTAAAAATGTCTGCAGATAAATGCGAACTCAAGAGGCAAGTGTTAGTAACTATAATCTTGGTTTATGACCCAACTCTAGAAAACAAGCGAGAATTCCTCGCAATACAAATGATTCGTAATATTCATTTCATAATATTGTTTCACCATCTAGAAAAGTGTAGACTAGAAATTCTCGGTCGTTTCGTCTATCCAAGTTATTTGTTTACCTTATATGCATAGTTCAGAAATCTATATTTCTAGTTTATGATACACTGAGAAAAAATATATAGCGCCTTTCTCTAAAATGAATAAGTGACCATTTTCTAAATCCCTTAACTAGAAATATAGATTTCCGAGCTATGCACCAATAAACTGAATCGACGAAATTATCGAGAATTTCTAGTGTACACATTTCTAGATGGTGAAACAATATTATGAATATTCCGAAAATTCTGAATTTTTTGTATTGCGAGAAATCTTCGCTTGATTTTCTAGAATTGGGTAACAAACCAAGATTATAGTTGCAGAAACCCGCCTCTTGTGGTCTCATTTATTTGCAGAGATTTTTAAATAACTTTGCCCTCGAGAATATAGGCAAATGCTGTAGAATTTTAATAGGGGCTTCTAGAACTCGCTTTCCAAGGGGACTAGAATTTATAAGGATGACATGAAACTATTTTTTCTAGAGCCACAATTTATATTCTAGATGTCAGTTACAGAATTTTTTCTCAGTGTATCTGAAAATGACCACTTATTCGTCTTGGTGAAATCGGTATATATAATTTTTTTTCTCAGTTGAATTTTCCTGAGACTACCACATATATTTGTGGATATATAATGGTTCCTTTAAAAAATTGCAAAAAAAATTTTTTTTTCAACTTTTTTAATTGTAACACGTAGGGTATTAGATCCAGTGCAAAGCCATTTTTAGGAAACTTGGCGGACTACATTAGACAAAGCATACTGCAATTAGAATGCAAAAGTGTTAAACATCTTACGAAATTATAAGCCTTTTTACTGAACATTTTTTATGTATACATAAGCGCAAGCTTTAAAAAAAATATCATTTACGTAATTAAATAGCGAAAAATATTCAGCTACTTGTATGAAAACCCCCAAAAAATATTGTGTAAATTCAAAAAGTTATGAGTTCTTTCATATAAGTAGCTCTAAACTTTTGGCTATTAAATTATGCAAATGTACTTTTTTAAGAACTTGCGCATGCGTAGTTAAAAATTATTTAGTAAAAATATTCATATTTCGTAAGATATTTAACATTTTTGCATTCTGATTGCAGTACGCTGTATCTAATGTAGTATATCAAGTTTCCCAAAAATGGCTTCGCACTGTATCTAACAACCTACGTGTTATAATTTTAAAAAGTGTAAATTTTTTTTTGCAATTTTTTTTTATAAAACTGTTATACCTCAACGAATGTATGTGGTAGCCTTATAAAAACTTATACAAATATTTAAAAGATTCTTCAAAATCACTTGCTACAGCCGAAACGCATCTCAAGCACTATTTTTTACAAGGGTGATCCAAAACATTTTAACTTTTGTTTAATTATTTACTGATCCTCTTTTCCTCTTCAGAACAAAACTTTTGCTGAAATTTATGAGTTATAACATGTTGTTCTTTATACTCCCAAAGTTTCAAGACGATTCCTGCAGATTTTTTTTTGGATATCTGACAAAACGTCTACATTCGAAAGTGTCCAAATGCTTATTGGTAGATGTTGTATAAACTACATTTTGCAGTTAAAACGGGAGAGCAGATTATCGCCACATTTGATATGAAAACGATTAAAGACATGTTATCAAGAAAAAATAAAAAATAAAAAAATTTCACTAGGTGGCGCTTTACGAGGAAAAAAATAACAAATTTAACAAATGAATGACTCAATTGGATCAAAAATAATACATAACTTTTAAAAATGTTCGTTCATTCCATGTGAATCATTTCCTTTATGAACATTTTTTAACATATTTTTTTTAATTCCTTGAGCGCATTTCATAAATCATTCATTAACCAAATTTACTGGACATCTCCTCCACCGTTTTAGCTGCAGAATGTTGTATACAGCGAAAATTTTATTATAACGGACCAGTATTTGGAGACATATAAAACTGAATGCTATGATTTTTTTTTTCTAAAATCTTGCACTATTTCAACAAATTTTGTAATTTGTAATGTATATATCTAAGATCCCAACCAATATTTAAGGGATCAATGCAACTTTTTTCAAACACAATATACAGGATGATTTGAAAGGGTTACGACCAACTTGAAGGGTAGATCAAGCATATCAAACAAATCCTTTTTACATAGAAACAAACAAGCGGGAGCGTCATGTGTGCGCACTAGAGGGTATTGTTTAACTTAAACTGAATTAAGTAATACGAGTCATGATTAATCCAACCAAATACGCGGCGAAAGTAGGATGAAGTTGTACAAAAATGATAAGAAGGCAAACATGCGTATATCCTCAAATGACTTGTGTACGAAAACCCCGTAACCTCTGATGAGGATCTCATTATCTGCACAGGAACATAATCTAATATGGAAATCGTCTGCATTATGATAAAAGATAATTTTATGATAAAAGATGTTCCACAGGAACATCGAGACCTGTCCCTAACAGGTCTCGAATGTTTTATTGCTTTCGTCAATCCATGATTCACTTCTGTTGTTGCAGATGGTAGCAATTTTGAGCACTTTCGGCAACATTATGTGGACCACCATGGTAGTCTGGTCAGTAGAACACCAGACTTGTAACTGGAAGATTGCGGCTTTGATCCTCGAACCACCTGAGGACCGTCGTGTACACTAACGGTGCAGGTAAAATCCGTCGTGGCTGCAATATCCTCCTTGGTTGCAAATATTCCTCTGGAGGAGGTGGGGGAGGTCACCGCAGCGAGGAGGAAGCCCTCCCCACCGCGGAGGATCAAAATTCTGATGGCATATCTCCGAACCATCCTTAGAGTTGAGTCCCAGACCATCGCCAATCGCCCATAGTATATTACTACCGAATGGAAAGCCCACTCAAAAAAAAAAAAAAAAAAAAGAACTTCTAACATTATGCACACATTGTTTAATAGGTCTTTAAAAAAAAATAAATAAATAAATAAAAGCTACCTTTGCATGCAATTTTTTTTTCTTCTTCTATTTTTTTTTCCTTGTATCATTAGCGCGCACCCATGACGTTACAACCTATGTGTCGCTATGTAAAAAATAATTCTTTAGGTACACATAACCTTTAAAATCACCCTGTATAATCACCGGAGCAATTTATAATCACCCTGTATGTAGTATATAATAAAGCGTAGATGAAATTTCAAAATGCGGCTTCTTTTTATAGAATAAAACGTAGAATAAAAAGTAAGAGCACTTTCATGTTTCATTTTATTACCATTAAAAATAAATTTCAATTAAAAGTGCATACAAACAATAATTTTTATTTAAAAAATGTTTCTTGTTTATTACCAATAAAACTAAATTAGTCTATTTATTTGTAACAGTAAGCACTACAATTCACATTTCAGTATTATATTTTATGTAATGGGTACTTTAATAGTACCTTCAATATATTCTGAATTGTTCAAAGCTTAGTCCTCAGTAGAATTCACTCTTTCTCTGAAAGTTGATACATAATAATTCTCACAAATAGTTCTTTTCTTTACGAAGCAGAAAACATGGTCCCTTTAAAAACATAAATTGTCATGTTCCAACACAATTATTTATAAATAAAATAATCTGGTGTGTCACTCACACGACTTTCTCTTACCCTGAAATTTAATACTATAAATACAGGTTGGAGATTAAGAGGTAAGATAACGATGTTATGTAAACCTATGTTAAACAATTCAAATTAGGCTTCGCAAGAGTTTTATATGATAATTAATTCTGTGTGACCCGTTTCATTAATGCACCTAGATTTATATAAAAATTTAATTCGGTTATTAAAAAATAATTCTGTTTTTAAAAAATAATTTATTACGATTATTATTTAAAAAAAATTATCTTTTATCATAATGCAGACGATTTCCATATTAGAGAAGTAGTATAACACTAAAAATCCAAAAAAAAAGTCCATTTTATTCTCAATATTAAAAAAAAAAATTTTTTTTTTTTTTTTTTTTTTCGTTAAAAATGAAAAAAAATCGATAACTTTGTTTTAAATTATCGCAGATCGATGGTTCAACCATTCGTTTTAAAGGTATTGACGAGCTCTTTTGAAAGATACCCATCAGGAAAATTTACTCCCCTCGAGGGGGGACTTCCCCCCAGGGGGGGGGGGGTGAGGCACCTACATACACAAAAAATTTTTCCCAGTTGACTATCTCTATTACAAAATATATATATTCGTTTAATTTGGTTTAGTGCAGTCTATAGACGTTAAACTCTACTTACCTGCAATTTTCCCCATAGACGTAATGTATTAGAATTCTCTTGATTGTCCCTGTACACGAACCATTTGCTTGATCTTAACGAAAAGCTTACTGTAGCATCTATATATGATACACATTTAGAATACCAAGTTTGGAATGTCTGCTACTATTTGTTTTTGAGATATGATGATAACAGACAGACACACAGACACACACACAGACCATTTGCTAAGAACATGATTTTCGTATTCAGGGGACCACAAAACGTGTAAATATAACAAAATCTCGCGTTCGAAAATTTGACCCAAAAACAATACTTTCTCTAACTTATGGGTAAGAGAAAGTAAAAAAACGCGTGAATGGTACAAAAGATTAATAGATTTTACTAATACACGTTAAGCAATGAAAAGAATGAGACATACACAACTCTAAACAATACATATATTGTTTTTAAGTTTAGATATTTTCTGTTTTATTTTGACATATGAAAACTAGTAATTGGTATACAACAGATTAGAAATTACCTCTTATTAATTCTTTTTTTTTTTTTTTTTTCTTTTCCGGGAGTAACTTATTAATCACACAATGTGTAGCGTAAAGGCATTTTCAGGTTCAGAAGCCAATAAAATATCGATTTTGCAGAAATTTGAACTTGGATAGATTGAAGTAAATAAAAAACATAAAAGAAAAAAAAATTCTATATATTTTTTTTATATTTTTTTAATTTTTTTAATTTCTAGAAAAAATAATCGGATAGAAATTTTAAAATCAGTATGTGGATTATTTATAACATATATATTTGATCTCACTCTAGATGATTTCGTTAGCATTATTTCTGGCTGAAAAAAAAAAAAAAAAAAAAAAAAAGGATCTCTGTTAATCTATAAATTTATAGTGATACAGGGAATACAAATTTAGCTTTTAAATTTTTAATTTGCAAAGTGTAATACTTTTCTTTTGCTGTTTAAAGTAGTTTGAAATTAAAATGGCAAATGACCATCTATCCTTCAAGTTGAGGAGAGATGGCCTTTTAATTCCAGAAAGAAAAAGTAAAGTTAAAATAGAAAAAAAAAAAAAAATAGCATATTTTACATAATTGATCATGAAAAATATATAGCAGTTTGTAAAAATGCAATTATATCGCGAAAAATGAGTGATTAAGATTCCAAGAAGAGGCGAAATTTCAAGTTCATTCTTCATAAAATTTTACAACATTTTTCGCAAAAGTCTTCAATGTTCGTAGGTGTTTCATGGAACCATTTCAGTCATTTTATGTATTTTTTTCCAGCTAGTCATTTTAGTTGGGGTATTGCATTCTTCTCACAATCAACACAGTGATCCTCATCTAATTCTATTCCCTTGGAATTTCTAAAATCTGATAATTTCAAATTTATTTGACCTTCTGCACTGCTGGGAATATCTTTTTTTTTTTTTTTTTTCCCTTGTGTTTATTTTACAATTTTTCATGGTTTTAACTATTTTGAGCAACATTGTTTGTTTCTGGAATGAAAGTTTCCTATGTTTTTCAATATTTTTTGGTGATGTCAAACCATAACTATCTTTTTGCCATTAAATATGCCATAAGTACCATTAGTACGTTTTCTAACTGTATTTGTCATGGTTACATCAGGAATTGATGCAATATTATAAAGTTCATTTGCTAATGATAGCACATCATGAGTTTTTGATGTTTCAAAAGTGACTATCTCTCCTGAAATTGGAGGACATATATATCTGCCCAATTCAAAACCTCACTTCACCATTGACGTCCGTGTTTTAGGCTTCAAAACAAAGACTGGATCATATACGTGCATTAAAAGTCCGTATAAAAACAAACTGTAACATACATATTGTAAAACATTCAAATATCTAACTCAGCAAAAAAAAAATTCCACCACTAAATTAAATAAACATTAAAATTTCATTTACTTTTTATAATCGAAAAACACATCTGTTTGTCGTAATATATGAACTCATTAAACTATATTTCCTCCAAACAAAGTTTATATTGCCATCTATGATCAATTTTGGGAAATATTTAGACTGACCATCTCTCCTCTGTAGCCACCTATCATAGAGTTATCCTAGTAGTTGCCTATCTTCAAAGCAGTTAAGAATACTTGCATGAAAAAAAGAGATCTTTTCAAATTTTATGTCGTAAAAATGTTTATTCGTATTTTTAAATTATTTACTTTTACTTTCATGTTTGAAATTATATAATTTTAGAAAACATTGCTAACAATCTTTGACATTTTTTATATAAATTATGTTGAGTTCAAAATATATATATATATATTATTTATTGTACACAATTTAATACAGAAAAAAATACACAATAAATTATAGATCTAAATTTTATGTCTTTTTAAAATTCCTTCTAAGGATCCTATAATTTTTTACTTCTTGGTAGAAATGCTTTTACACTAATGTCAGAAATGACTTTTACATTGTTTTTATGAATCACGAATATTCTGCAATGACTATTAATATGAAATCTTTAAGTTGTAGACGTAATTAATCTTCTACCGCAGTACTTAAATGTGTCCTTGAGAATTTAGCATAATAATCTATTATCTAACCGTCAAAAGTAACCTTGAAATGTGCTATATTAAAATTTTACTATCGATTTCAATCAAAATGAAACATGAATGCATATTTTAAATGCTTAAATTAACTTGTTTTCAATTTAGTGTAATATAAAAGAGTATAAACTTTTAAGTTAGTAGAATAATAATGAAAATTATGTAATTTCTAACTTAAACTGAATTCGTGATAACTGAATTAAAATAAGACCGTATGTAATTAAATTTTATTCATTCGGAATTGTCAGTAGTAAAATTTATTCATAAAAAAATATTTATTGTGCCTCTAAATGGAACTATAAGTTTGACGAAGAATCACACTCTAACAAAATTTACAAATATTTTTTTTCATCAAAGTTTAGGTGACAAGTTTTAATAATTTCCATTTAGTTATGACTGACCTGACTATCCCCAGACGTCAGCCCATATAATTTTTCATTCATAAAAATACTTAAAAGTTGTAATTTTTTCAAAGTTCAGTTTGAGTACTTAATACTACCTGACCATTTAAAAGATATATCTGTCTGTGTGTTTTTCCGTTTGTCTCTATGTGTACATAAATTTTTTGTGGAATTTTGTCTCACAATCTAATAGACAAAATTTAACCAAATTCAACATTTAGTTGAACCTTAACTTAAGTTATTGTTTAAAATTTTTTAGGATCTATCGCTCAGCAGGTGGCACTGACATTTCCTTTTTACATAATTAGTATAGAACAAAATTGTATATAAATGTACAAAATGACATAACGAGAATATTTTTAAATTTTCAATGTGAAGTAATATATATATATATATATATATATATATATATATATAATGATAGTTAACCACGAAAAAAATGTTTTATTTATAGTGACATAGCTTTTCCCATAAAGGATAGAGAAAGAAACCCTCGAGGTGAGTAAATTTTTAATATATTTAAAAAAAAAAAAAAAAAAAAAAAAAAAAAAATCCTTAATATATTTAAAAAGAATCGTTGAACCACAGATCTGTCATAATTTAAAACAAATTTGTGTAACTTTTTAATTATGCCCAAGACATCTCAAAACATGTAAATTTATCGAAAATTGGAGGTCGAAATTTTACCGAAACCATTACTAAACTTTCAACATGAATCTCATTATACATTATATCATACAATACCATTCAATTAAATAAATTTGCACTGTCCATTCTAGATTATGTATTATTAAAAAAGAAGGGAGAGAAAAGTTAGATAAATTGAATTTTACATTATATTACTTACAAATTTTGTTTATTATTTCTTTAAAAAAATTGTTATCTTCAGAGCAACATTACGAAGTAGCTTAACTTTGGAAATATAATTTTAAAATTAGGTTATATGTGAACAATATTTAAATTAAATATATTTAAAACACTTTAAACACACGTAAATATAAATTTATTTAAAAGATGTTAAAATTTTTTTATCCAAAGCTTTTCGCTTTAACATTAAAGCATCATCAGGGATTTATGATTCGTTTCCATTGCACAGTTTTAAATAACGCAGTTTTAAATAGCAAGTTATTTAAAACTGCGCAATGGAAAATAATCATAAATCCCTGATGATGCTTTAATGTTAAAGCGAAAAGCTTAGGATAAAGAAATTTTAACATCTTTTAAATAAATTTATATTTACGTGTGTTTAAAGTGTTTTAAATATATTTAAGAAATGACACGTGTTCAATTTAACTCTTTATTTTTTAAAGATTATTTATAATATTTAAATTATTTGGTCTGAAGACAAATTGAATCTATATTCTTTCATTAAATATATGAAAAACAAGCATTAAAATCAAAAGAAAAAAAAAATTGGAAAAGGAGCAGTCGAGATACGTTCCTGCCTAGACAGATGCATATATTTTATTAGAATTTACTCAAATAGCCCAGGGGTGTTTATGCCAAAAAAAATAAACTCTACCAATAATTAAAGATTTTTTTTTTTTTTTTTTTTTAATGTTTGTTTTGATGTATTTCCTTAAAGAATAAATTAATAATTTTATTGAAAACTAATGTGCAAAGTAAATTTAATCCGACTTTCTGAACGGCCCTCTTCATTTACCGTCGCGGGAAGCCCGAGCCAATGTTATTCTATGGGACATTTTCTTTACTTATAACTTATTAACTAATACATATTTTTAAATTCTGTTTTTACATTCAGAAAATTCCCAAATGTTAAATTGACTCACCTTTTTTAAAAACGTATTTTTTTAATTCTTAATATTTTTATTTTGAAATTGCAAAATGAAAAATTTCACATGTTGAAAATTCGTATTTTGCAGCTTCAAAATAAAATATAAAAAATTAAAAAAAAAAAATACATTTTTAAAAAAGGTCCGCCAATTTAACAGTTGGGATTTTTCGAAATGGGAAATCAGAATTTAAAAATATATATTAGTTAATGAGTTATAAGTAAAGAAAATTCCCCATAAAATAACATTAGCTTCGGCTTCCGGCGACGGTGAGTGAAGCGGGCGGCCCTTAAAAGTTTAGTTATTCCAAAACTGTTTTTAGTAATGAAGCTAAGATTTTAATTTTTGCAAAATAAAATGCAATGTTAAATAATAATATTACTAATAATAAAAATAATATATAAAGTCATTCATTCAAAAGTTTAATTAGATTTTTTTTTTTTAAGTTTAATTAGAAATCAAGAAACGTTGGAAAAATAATGATGATTTAATTAAAAAAAAAAAAAAAAAAAAAAAAAAGAGAGAGAGAGAGAGAATAACCTTTCTATTCAAAAAAAAAAAAAAAGAAAGAAAAAAAGAAAAAGAAAAGAATATACACGTAATATTTTGTACTAAAAATTCCTAAAACAGAAAGTTATTAAGTCTGCCAATTTCTTAAAATTCAAGTAAAACCATTCACACAGTAATTTGTATAGATGTGCGTTCTTACATTACTCTGGACTACAGATTTTTCATTCTAACAATCAGAATCTCTTAAAACGTATAAAAACCGTCAAGAAATAAAAGTTGAATATTAATGCCTTATTCTAATTAATTAAAAAAAAAACTAAAAATCAAAGATAAGAAAAGTAATAATTAATAATGTGGTTATACAGCTATAGTTGAGAACGAACCAAAAAGTGCTTAAGCACATTTTTTTTTTCCCAGTATATAAGATTTTTTAACACGCTTTTATTAGCTTCACCTGTATGTATATGTTTGTAACCGCTCTGGGAGCAAACAAAAAATCGACATGTAAAAAAAGACTTTCCCTACGTGAACGCTGGGGCTGTGAGGTAAAGCTCCGGGCTACGAACCTAAAGGTCTAACATTCGAGCCCAGTCAGGGGAGATTTTATAAAAATGGTTTTTGTTTAATTCTAAATTATTTTATTGAAAATTTAAAAGTATGTAAATATTGTGGTGTGTCACTCACACGATTTTCTCTTACACTTCATTTAAATGCTATAAAGATAAATATTTTGTGATTTTTAGTTCCCATTTCAATAAAAGCGTGGTCTTCAATTTTTTAAAAGTATAATTTTATTTTATTGTAAATCATATTCTTCGTAACATACATACACTTCGTAAGGGATTATATTATAGTGTTATTCATGTCATCAAAATTTTGGAAAGAATTAGCATACTCTGTTTTAAATTTGTAATAGAAAAAAAATTACGTATATATGCATTAAACATTTAAATTATAATTAAATATATATCTATGCTTATGGCATGTTATAACAAGAACAGAAAATCATGCGGTTAGCATAGATTATTAACACTTTAAACTGTACGTACTCATTGCGTTCTTTAACCTTCAGTGTACCTTGATCACACAACGGACAGACAAGGACAAAAATACAGACAGGTACCAACCTGAATTGAATTCATAATCACACTTAAACACTATATAAAGTATTAAAAACTCAGAATAAAACATAAAATGCAATTCCAGCAATTTCCTGTTATAGTCCTTGACGTATCTGAATATTTCTATGTAAATCTTAATGCTAAGCCTACTCTGTTATACATAGATAACACTTTTTTGTGCATATGAATAATAAATGTCAATTTTATCACAATTTGTACAAAATAAAAATATTAAAATGGCGCTTATAGAAATAATTCTCATAGAACGCAATGCTTTGGAATTATTTTAGGTGCCCCTGTTTATAAACCAGTGCGGGCATTCACACCATTTTTGAAACGGAACATCTCATAATAAACTTGAATAACATATATCATTTCTAAAGAATTCCATTAATATTTACGGGAGTTAGAGCACAGATAAATGGACAAACAGAAAGACAAAGCGCGAAGTCATAAACACTTTTTAGGCTTTGTGGAAAGTGTTAACAAAGAGCTTCACATAGTCTATATAAAACTACTATTAACCCTTTAACTGTCCCGAGCGTATATATCCACCTCGCTAAGACGATGCATTAACTGCCCCGTATATATACGCTTTTCCGAAGTACGAAGCGCTGCTCCAGTGAAACTAGTCCCAAGGCTTTGAAAGGCAATAAAATGACCTTGAAAGTGACTTAGACAGTATTTTCAAATGATTTTCTTATTTTAGGGGAAAGGGGAGCGGAAGGAATCGGAAAGGGAATGTTTCTGGAACAGTGAACGCACTACAACGCGCGCCTGTGTGAAGAACGTTGGCTTTGGAAAGCAGATCTCGTAACCGGGCAGGTAAAGGATTAATTCTGACCTTGGAGGAAGGACACAAGAGAAGATGGCATACGGCGTACCAGCACACAGGACAAATGAAGTAAACTGTTGTCTACTCTACTCAAAATGGCTGCCGTAATAGCAGCCAAGGCAGAGCCATATTGAGTCTACCAAAACAATGTCTCGTACTGTGTGTTATTTTATTTATTTAACAGCTTTCAGACCTAGAGTTACAATAACTTTCGTCAAGAATGATTCATGTTACATAATTTCCCCATGTTACAAAATATTTGCATAATTTTGGTTACTTAACCTTCTAGCGGGCGCGCTGCTTATACGAACATGAAAGATTTTCACATACACTACTGTAAAATATGTATTTTAAAGTATCTGAATATTTTAATTATACTATAACCATTTGAAGATTAATAAAAACATTCAGTTGGAACTTTTATTCATTAAAACAAAACTGAAAGAATGAAACTGAAAGCGCAAAATCAATATAAAAAAATCAAAGAAACATCGGAATTATAAGTTAATTAATTTTAAAAATATTTAAAATAATAATGTTTAAAACAAAAACAACAAACAATCGTTTTTAGCAGTGAAAAAAAAATCAAATATAACAAAACGTTACATGAAAGGTCGCGCGTATTTTTCAAATACAAATAGCAAATATTCAGCTTCATATCATTGTCTCGAGGTTCAAAAGATAACTGAAAATAGATCAATATATACTGAGTGAATAGCCAAAGATAAGTGTTTCAAATGCTCTCTGACTTTAAGATATACAACGAGATTTACCACAAGTATATCTCTCAGATACGCGCGCCCGTTGGAAGGTTAATGGCCTCTGCGATTACGATTTTCGCTTCATGTTTTTCCGGACGTGCCCTCTCCTCCAAGATTGTGACAGTGTATTCAAACTATATTTAATAAATAAACAACTTTTAATATAAAAAGAAACTTTAATATTAATACTTCTAGATATTTAATTAGTAACTGAAAAGATCTATTTCTGTTTTTAAAGTATTTTCCAGAGTACATGACACACTATGTTTAATTAAAAAAAAAAAAAAAATAGAATGCATAGTTTTTTCCCCATAAAATATTATTTTTATTATTATCTTACAGGAATGAAAAATATTGATTTATGTTTTTTTAAAAGCAACAACAACAAAAAAAAAAATATATATATATATATATATATATGTATGTATATATATAGGATGTTTTTAAATCAACGAAATTCCTTAAAGTAAAAAATATTGATCCCTGGCTCTAAAGATGTTGTAATACACGCACTGGAATTTTATCTGCTAATGGGAAAATATTTGTTAACTTTTTTTTTTTTTTTTTTTTTTTTTTTTCAATATGCTTTTTGACTTCTTATGTATTTTTGAAAATTTATTTTGGAATCCAAAGTGAGACCAATATTTACTTTTTCAGTAATCTTGTTCTACATTTTGAAAATAATAATAATAATAGTAATCTATTAATAAATAAATCATGCAATGTTAAGACATATTGTTCACTGTTAATTATTTCTATTGATAACAACTTCATTTTCAACACTTTCAAACAAGGTTGAAAAGTGTTAATAACTTTGGTTTGTCTGTCCGCGCTCTGACTCCCGTAAATATTCTGGAATTTCTTGAAACTGATTGTTCCAGTTCACTATCGGATGTTCCCTATTGAAAATGGAGTGAGTGCCTCTAATGGCTTGTATACAGGGACATACCTATAAACCATATTTTAATAACAATATTTTACACAAATCTTAATGAAATTAAAATATGTTCTTTATGTTCACTGTCGGATGTTCCCCATTGAAAATAGAATAAATACTATTATTGGTTTGTGTACAGGGACATACGAAAGTATTCTAAAGCATTCTGTTTTATGAGAGGTATTTATATAAATCACATTTTAATGACATTATTTTGAACAAATCTTAATGAAATTGAAATATGTTATTCATATGCACTAAAGAATGCTTTCTATAGAATATACCATGATTAGCGTTAGATTTACAGTGTCATATAAAAATATTCAGTTACATTAATTTCTATTATTGAAAATTTTCTTAAATTGCTGCATTTTCGTTTATATTAAACGTTTTTGACTTTTAAGTATGAATATGATTTCAATTTGTGTACCTGTCTTTCTGATTATCCATCTTTCTATCTGTCTGTCTGCCCGTCCCCAGCGTCCTTAAATATTTTCAGAATTTTTAAAACATTATATATATTATTCAAGTCGACTATGGAATGTTTCCTATTTAAAATGGCATTAATAAGTTCTGTGCACCTTCTAATGTTGATTATTAGCTGTCGAAAAGATAAAATTATTGCATTGGCCCCACATGATAAGCTGTAAAATAAAGTCAAGTTAAAAATTACAGATGAAAACAGATCATCCAAGCACGAATCCAAGAGGACATTGGTTGAGCAGTTCAGATGAATTTATTAATTACTTGAAATAAGACATTTTGTAGAGTGATCATAGAATTAAAAAAAAAAATTAATAAATTGTAACAATAGCAATATGGAGTATGAAGCAAGGAGTGGGGAACCAGTACCGGGCATCAGGCCGAGCCCCAGGCCCTAATCTTTCTCGCGTTACATCATGATCGAAAGTCAGTACGAAAGTGAGTTTCAAAACTGGAGCAAAAAAGAGACAATGCATTTGGCGTTTAATTATAGACGCCAAGTTCAAAGTTTAAGATAGAGTATGGTTGTGGTACGTTACGATTATTTTTATGTAATTTTTGAAAAGACGACCAGTACTTCAATGGCCGTTGTTAGTGAATGTTGGCATGATTTCGCCAAGTATTTTAGTTCCTGGGAAACAACCAGCTAAGCAAATGCTTTATCTAGCTGATGATGTAAATTAGGTGACAAGAGGGAACATGAGTTATATTTCAATGTAAGATTAAAAGAAACCGAATTAATTATTTTCTGGTTTCACAAAACATAAAAAGATAGAAATAAGTCAAAACATATCCTTTCCAGCGTGGAAAGAATTTTCATTACGTTAGGATTACAAAGTGAATACTGGGAATTGATCAAAGCATTTGTTTCAGTTACATTGAAGAAGATATGAAAGGGAAGATATAAAAATTAGAAAACGTATTTTGCAAATCTATTATTCATAGATTAAAAAGTTATATCGTTATATTTTTAATTAGTTATTTAAGATTAAATAATCTAATTTATAATTTTTTTTATTTAGAGAATTTACCAATCTTTTAAAGCGAAAACAAAATTTTATAATATGTGATAATCTACATCACCTATTTTCTAATTACAGATGAAAACAGATCACCCAAGCACGAATCCAAGAGGCCATTGGTTGAGCAGTTCAGATGAATTTATTAATTACTTGAAATAAGACATTTTGTAGAGTGACCATAGAATTCCAAAAAAAAAAAAAAAAAACTTAATAAATTTTGGCAATAGCAATATGGAGTGTGAAGCAAGAAGTGGGGAACCAGTACCGGGCCCCAGGCCCTAATCTTTCTCGCGTTACATCATGATCGAAAGTCAGTACGAAAGTGAGTTTGAAAACTGGAGCAAAAAAGGAGACAATGCATTTGGCGTTTAATTATAGACGCCAAGTTCAAAGTTTAAGATAGAGTATAGTTGTGGTACGTTACGATTATTTTTATGTAATTTTTGAAAAGGCGACCAGTACTTCAATGGCCGTTGTTAGTGAATGTTGGCATGATTGTGCCAAGTATTTTAGTTCCTGGGAAACAACAAGCTAAGCAACTACTTTATCTAGCTGATGAGGTAAATTAGGCGACAAGAGGGCACATGAGTTATATTTCGATGTAAGATTAAAAGAAACCGAATTAATTATTTTCTGGTTTTACAAAACAAAAGGATAGAAATAAGTCAAAACATGTCCTTTCCAGCGCGAAAAGAATTTTCATTACTTTAGGATTACAAAGTTAATACTGGGAATTGATCAAAGCATTTGTTTCAGTTACATTGAAAAAGATATGAATGGGAATATATAAAAATTAGAAAGCGTATATTGCAAATCTATTATTTATAAGTTAAAAAGTTATATCGTTATATTTTAAATTAGTTGTTTAAGATTAAATAATTTTATTTATAATTTGATTTATTTAGAGAATTTACATATCTTTTAAAGAGAAAACAAAATTTTATAATATGTGATAATGTGCATCACACACCTGGTTTGTGTACAAGGATACCCAAAAAAATTTCGAATGCATTGCATTTTAGGAGAGACATTTTTATAAATCCCATTTAAATAACTTTTTACGGTAAAAATCTTACAGAAATTGACATTTATAGCTAATATTCTAAAATAATGTTTTGTATAGAATACGATGTGATTAAACTTCAGATTTACAGGGCTACACTAAAATATTCAGATACATTAAGGGCTGCAATAAAATCAAATGACAGCATTTCCTTTTGCATTAAGGAATTTCAACACTTTCCAACAATGTTTAAGTGCGATTATAATTAGAGTTAGTCTATTTGTGTACCTTTCAGTCTGTCTGTCCGTTGTGTAATAGTGTAGGCAAAGAACATTGAAAGTTTTGCGATACAAGAATTACATTCATTTGGAAAGTATTGATAATCAATGCGTACCGCATGATTTTTCTTTCATGTTTGTTTCATCTGATATTTACTAAATGTTCGAAAAGCCGGCTGTATTTTTTTGTGGGATGTCTGTGTATAAATAAATTGTCGAAATTACTATGTGTATGCATATATATTCGTGTACAGCTTTTTCTTTTCTTTTAAATAAAAAGTAATCAACACAAACAAGGTCGTATCTAACAAACTATCCTCACAAAAGCTCCATAAATTTAAAGTGACGCTAAATATTCTTGATATTATGCAATATATTGAAAAGTACGGATTTGCAGGTGTGCAAAACTGTCTAAGCTTCAAAATTCAACAAGAGTGAGCAATTTAATTTGGACATAATACTTCGCATACGTGCAAAACGGCACACTAAAGGGTTAAAGCATTACATTCAGAATAAAATTGTAATTTCATCATGCCGTAAAATGAGAATTTTTTAATGTTTTCATCTCTATGAAAATAAAGAAATAATTTTTGTCTTCTAACTAATATTACATGCATGGTTTTCACAAAGAAAAATTTGGATACCAGAATTTTTAAATATTAATTTGTTTAAACAGATGGCAACGGATATCAATGATTAGTCAAATCTCAAATTACAAATAAATATAGTGTATTTAAATAAACTTTTGTGAGAACCCCGACTACAAGTTAAGCAGAAGGGAGAAATAAAAGCATTTTTTTTTTTTTTTTTTCAATAATAACCACTTTTTAAAATATGGTCATGTTTCTTTGATTAGAAATACGAGATATTTATTTTACAAATATTTCAACATTTAAAATATTCACATTTTTTTTTCTTATTATTATTCTAAAAACACTTAATATAAACGCATAAACAAAAATAATTCCACCGCTGATATGAAATTTTTATGAGCCTGTTAACATCGCAGTAATAACAATATTTTTTCCCACAAAAATATACTCCTTTTTTAATGCTGAATGAATTGCTCAGATTTATCGTTCCGGATTCACGGCATATTTCTTTCTGTGTGTACACTTTTTTTTTGCACAGTTTATACTCTAGATAGCTTTTTGTACATCCTATAGTCTCTCCATTCCATTAAATCTGGTCATAAACTTTCCTAATTCATGTAAAACTAGAGTTATGGACTGCATAAATAAAAAGTTGTAACGGTTTCTTAAAACATTTACAGATATCTTAGAAATAAAATCATTACCATCAAATAAAGTTCTAAGAAATGATTGAACGGTTTGTTTCATATTTCGGAATCTCTTTTTATGAGCGCAGTAAAATCATTTACTATATATTTGCAGTTTCTTCACCATTATCGTTTTGAAATGCAATTGTTTTAAATTAAAATAAGTTTTTAATGTGTAAGTTTAAAGAAAATAAATCATAATAATAAATTCAAAATTATTTTTCGTCAAAAAGAAATACCATGAAACAAGATTATTTTCTTTCTGCTACGTTTCTAGATGATAAATTTAAGAGATGCCATAACTTTTTAAATGTCATTGTACATGAAAAATGTGAGACGTTTTAAATTGGTCACAGGATTTTTACTGTAATCAAAATTACGCAAAAGATTACATTGCTTAACTCTTTGACGCAGATGGGACACCGGTGTCCCTTTTGCTTATTTATTTTTTAACGCTCTTATTACAAATTATTATTATTGTACGATAGTTTTTTTATTATAAAAGAGAGTCTAATAGTAACTATAAAAAAATCTATTAGATTATCAGAATAAATTTTTTACTAAAATAAAAATGTTAAATAAAAGTAGTTTGAAAAAATTTTATCAACCAATTTCAAAAATTTATTTCTAATTAAATTTGATTATTTAAAAAAAGATAAGTAATGAATTATTGCTACACCTATATCTAAGTAATTGTAAATAAGTGCAATTTGTAAAAATATTTATTCATGGGACGCCCGTGTCCCATGATGAATTTGCCTTTAACGCAGAAAGGGACACCGGTACCCCACTCTATATTTTAGAACCAAAATTAATTAAAATTTTAAATATAACATTTTCCACTTATTTAGATCTAAAATAACTTAAAACTATCAAAAAAGTGTAAAAATTATGTTTGATGAAAAATCTGCTTCAAAGGGTTAAGACTTATTTAAGTTTTCAGAAAATCATAAAATAATACTTTCATGTACTTACTGTAAATAATCTGATATGACACTCACAGATGACTTACTCTTACTCTGCATTTCATTACTATAAAGACAGATTATACATTAAGGGAAAAAATAACCTTAAACTCTACATCAAAGTATTTTCAAAACAATTTTTAGCGGTTCATCTGTATGTGTATCTTTTATCAGCATAACTTAAAACCAAATAGCTGCAGGAAATTCAAATTTGGTACACTGAAGTCCGTATTAGGTTGCTCTTAAATACTGAATCAAGATTGGCAAGTTTAAAGGCAAATTGGTAACAGCTTTTTTTTTTTTTTTTTTTTTTTTTTTTTTTTTGAGCGGGGTTTGTGGGGGGCGGTAGCCTCCTCACACAGAATTACACGTCAAATAAAACTGTTCCTAAATCTATTTTAAAAGTACGTTGTACTTCATCATCTTACGCTATAGATCTTGAAACTTAATATATAATCTATCTTTATAATATTAAAATGCAGGGTAAGAGAAAGTCGTGTGAATGACACACCAGATTATTTTCAAATATATTCAATATAGAAGAATGTATTTTATTTAAATTTTTGTAACACTGTATATTGCCTGTAAATTATATACACATTACACAGTAGATTTAAACTTAGCACAGTATGCGAAACACATAACACAACTTCTAATGCTCTTCCAACAATTTCGAAATATAATCCTGATGTATACTAATTCTTTTGGGTGGTCCTGTAATAAATTATGAATACTTTCCATTCCACATTCTATGTGAAACGCGCTTCTAAGCGATAAAAAAAAAATCTGAGCATTTCATTTTGTTAAATGCAAGCTAAATATGTTAAACTGCATCTACGAAAATTTTCTCCCATGCACATATTTAAATTTTCTTTGATGTCCCTGTATACGAACAAACTGTCTGATTTGAATAATAAGTTTCAGATACCACCCCTATATGCTACAAATTTAGAAAACAAATGTAGAGCCTTTTGTTAAAATTAAATACATGATACGGCAGGCAATTATTATCATAACAATAGTTTATAAAAACTGCATATATTTTTAAAATATATTTTAAAATATGTATTTATTTAATTTACAAAGAAGCAGAATGATAGGAATCATAGGAATTTTGTAACTCGTAATTGATTTTTTTTTTTTTTTTTTTTTTTTTTTTTTCCAGATCATGCAACAAAACATTCAATAGATTTTGCTGATCGTAAAGTTCAGAAAACATTTATATTTTGTTTTTACTTCTATATGATATTCCTATTTTACATAAATAATAAATAATAATACTATATGCATTTTTTAGTTTAAAAAAAATTGTCGTTCCTATCATTTTTCACACAGTTACATATTCTAAATATATTTATGCATGACTTTGTGGATTGATTGGTAAGTTAATTTCTAAAAAACATATTTTATGTTTGAATGTTTAAGAGTCATTTTTTTTAAAGTTGGACACTTTTGATAGTTGACATCTTCAATTTTTCCGAAACTTTCAGGATGTGTTAGTAGTACTGTGATAAGAAAAAGTAAAATTTAATTTTTTCTGAATTTGATTTGTTCGACCTACAGAGGGGGTCAAAGTCTGAGGCAGTAAATAAAGGGTATCATTTTAATATCATTTTACTCCTAAAGCCATGCGTGACCCATGTCAATTTTTTTAAATACGGATACTACTTGATACTAAGTACATTTTAGCATAAACAGTTTGGTGGGTCATTCATGGCTTTAAAGGCCAGGGTCATTCAAAAGTGCAGTTTTCGTTGATTTTTTCCATGTTTTCAGTCTGAATATCTGCTAAAGCCATGAGTGCCCCATAAAAATAATTATGGGGTTAATTACACACCTTAGTACAGAACTTAAAAATATTTAAAATTGCATGGTTCACTCTTACAAACCTATGGGGTTTGTAAGATTTATTTAGATATAGTCTATTTTATATCGCCAATGTGTACCTGTTCTATGTAGTACAAAACGCTTGAGACCCAATTTTGTAATACATTAATGCTTCTTTAAAACTTCCCATTTTACATTACAGAGGTCAGCATCAAAATAAATATAAAATAAATATAAAATTAAAAATTCTGGAGTGACTCCACTCGACTTTCCGAACATTGAGTAATTAACAGTTTTGTAGATAAAGCCTATAAATGCTAGATTCGCCAAAATGCTTATAGTTAGTGCAACAGTGATTTATAATATTCATATAAATTTTCAGCTCAATTGAATAAGGCGTTTAGATGCTATCGCACTTTTAAAAATTTGGTCCCATAATAGGCCCTAATGATAAAGAATTTTTCTTTGTGTCCCGGTAAGAAAACTGTAAGTGCTAAATTCACCAAAATCTATACACTTGGTGCAACTGTGACCTATAACATGTGTACAAATTTTTTGCTCAAATTAATAAGGCGTTTAGACACTATCACACTTTAAAAAATTTGGCCTCATAGGCCATAATGATAAATAATTTTTCTTTGTATCCCTGTAAAAAAAAACCATAACTTCTAGATTCTCTAAAATCTATACAGATTGAGTATCTGTGACCTATAATATGTGTATGATTTTTTTACTCAATTGAATGAGGCGCACTTTTAAAATTTTGGTCCCATATGCCATGCATAATGATAAAGAATTTTTCTGTGCGTCCCTGTAAAAAAACTATAAGGGCTAGATTCATGAAAATTAATAGAGTTCGTGCTACGGTGACTTCCAGCATGCGTACCAACTTGCAGCTCATTCGAGCAAAGCGTTTAGACGATAGCGTGTTCACTCACACACATACACACATACATACATACATCATCGCAAAAATAGTGAAAACGGACTCAGGGGACCTCAAAACGTATAGAAATATCAAAATCTCAAATTCGTATTTTTGACATGACTGCAATACTTTCCT
Organism: Salticus scenicus; assembly: GCA_963930645.1. Classification (NCBI taxonomy): domain Eukaryota; kingdom Metazoa; phylum Arthropoda; class Arachnida; order Araneae; family Salticidae; genus Salticus; species Salticus scenicus. The sequence goes on from OZ005654.1 coordinate 139,184,488, forward strand.
CACTATAGTGTTCGGAAAGTAAAAATTACATAAGGGAGACAGGGGCAAGTTGAAGTACGGAGTAAGTTGAAACATGGAAACAAAAAATACTATTTTTAAGTTCTTATCCATTGCCAATAAAGGGAAGTACAGACACAGAAAACCTACTTTACAATGTAAAAAAAGATGTGTAAGTAAACATCTGTCGATTTTATGAGAGTAAAACTGTTTTTGAGTACTGTTTTTTACTGTGAGTAAAAATTCAAATTTTTAAGTGATGTTACATTTTATGTAACAAAAATTGGTGAATGTTTCTGATTGATTCAGCGTTTATAGTGAATAGGTGCAGCTTGCTAATCATATGATTTGAAACACCCACGAGCATAAGTACTGGTAGCTTAACATCTCGTGAAGTGAAAATTGTGGGCAGGGGCCAACTGAAACAAATATAGGGGAAGCTACTTGAAACACCTGTTTCAATTAGTCTCATGCGCAATTTTTATTATTATTATTATTATATTATTATTATTATTATTTTGCATACAGTCTTGTTTTCATCACCCTATATATGTTTTATATAATATAACAATATGCACATTTCAGATGTATCTTAGGTTATTACTTTCCGAACACTATAGTGAAGAAAGTATTGTAATCATGTCAAAAATCCGAATTTGAGATTTTGATGTTTCTATACATTTCGAGGTTCCCTGAGTCCGTCTTCACTCTTTTTACGATGATATATGTATGTGTATATGTGTGTGTGTATGTGTGTGAGTGAACACGCTAGCGTCTAAACGCTTTGCTCGAATCAGCTGTAAGTTGGTAGTCACCGTAGCAAGAACCCTATCGATTTTGATGAATCTAGCACTTATAGTTTTTTTACAGGGACACAAAGAAAACTTGTTTATCATTATGGCCTATGGGACCAAAATCTTAAAAGTGCGATAGCATCTAAACGCTTTATTCAATTGAGCAAAACATTTATACACATATTATAAGTCACAGATACTCAGTCAGTATAGAATGTGGAGAATCTAGCACTTATAGTGTTTTTACAGGGACACAAAGAAAAATTCTTTATCATTAGGGCCTATTATGGGACCAAATTTTTAAAAGTGCGATAGCATCTAAACACCTTATTCAATTGAGCTGAAAATTTATATGAATATTATAAATCACTGTTGCACTAACTATAAGCATTTTGGCGAATCTAGCATTTATAGGCTTTATCTACAAAACTGTTAATTACTCAATGTTCGGAAAGTCGAGTGGAGTCACTCCAGATTTTTTAATTTTATATTTATTTTATATTTATTTTGATGCTGACCTCTGTAATGTAAAATGGGAAGTTTTAAAGGAGCATTAATGTATTACAAAATTGGGTCTCAAGCGTTTTGTACTACATAGAACAGGTACACATTGGCGATATAAAATAGACTATATCTAAATAAATCTTACAAGCCCCATAGGTTTGTAACCTGGGTCTAAAACTAGACCATCTAGGGTATAATTAAAACTCTCTCTCATAGTTATTGACTCATGGCTTATAGAGTAATTTACCATCAAATTTGACCTTTTTTTGAAAATTTTCAACTTTGAGACCGTTTATCTACTGAAGCCAAGAGTGAACCATGCAATTTTAAATATTTTTAAGTTCTGTACTAAGGTGTGTAATTAACCCCACAATTATTTTTATGGGGCACTCATGGCTTTAGCAGATATTCAGACTGAAAACATGGAAAAAATCAACGAAAATTGCACTTTTGAATGACCCTGGCCTTTAAAGCCATGAATGACCCACCAAACTGTTTATGCTAAAATGTACTTAGTATCAAGTAGTATCCGCATTTAAAAAAATTGACATGGGTCACGCATGGCTTTAGGAGTAAAATGATATTAAAATGGCACCCTTTATTTACGGCCTCAGACTTTGACCCCCTCTGTAGGTCGAACAAATCAAATTCAGAAAAAATTAAATTTCACTTTTCTTATCACAGTACTACTAACACATCCTGAAAGTTTCGGAAAAATTGAAGATGTCAACTATCACACCTCCATAGACTTTGTCCAGCTTTAAAAAAAATGGCTCTTAAAAATTGCATGAAATTCCAACTTCCAAATATGATTTTTTTTTTTTTTTTGCATTTATCAAGCAATCCACAAAGTAATGCAAAAATATATTTAGAATATATTGTTTAAATATGTAAAATTAAGTGGCATGGAGTATTAAAAAAAAAAAAAAAAAAAAGAATTTTATTGTTTTGTTTATTTATTTATTTTTAGTTTCAATAGGCTTCGAGAAATGGTAAAGTACTAAATATTAATATATATTTCACTGCGCATATATTTCAACTTTCACAACTCTAAAATAATAATTTCAAAGAGCGATTTTCAATGTCCACAATCCTCTTAAAGGAAAAGGGGAAAATAACTTGAAATTTCAGAGATAAATTTTAGACTTCCTGAAAATTAAACATGTATTTATTGATTATATTGTACACTTCCTGATAATTAAACAAGTACTTATTGATTATATTTTGTGTAGCGTTCACATAGTATATTTACAATAATATTGTTACGAAAAGCTTGCCGACTTTCTTGTGTGAGAAAGTAGTTCGTAAAAAATCAGGCAGGTTCTAATCGATGAATGCTCTTTATTCCGGAATCAGCACATCAAAAGTGTGATTATGTATATTCTCGAAGCAGTCCAATTATTACTAATAATTTATCAAATATTCTGGTAGCAGTCCAATGAAGCTATCACTTGTACCACGAAAGTTAGTTACTATTCGACGAATTTTCTGGAACAGTCCCAGAAAACAATCACTTGTTTCTCAAGGAGTGAAGCAAATAACTTCAAATACTTCCGAATAGAAATCTTCGGTAGCTCATAAATGAAGTTCAGTCGCTTAAAGAACAATCTCCAAAGGGCACTCGCTCATAATATGTCTCTGAACAATTCTGGGGCTCTATTCTCGTCTAGTTGCTTATTAACCACCATTTGTAATCGTTAACGACAGTTTGTAGCTACTATTCTACTCACCGTAATAACCATCTTCCGGCTAAGTGCTATTCTGGTCTCCCGTTGTTATCTTGAGTGGAAGAACAAACTCTCTGCGTTCGAGGGTGACATTTTAAACCAATCAGTTGCAAGGGATCATTCGTAATCCGTTTTGGGAGGGGAAAGGTTGAATAGCGATGTTGACAACCGGTTTTCAATGGTGGAAAATGTGAAATGTCCCTTTAACTGAGCAAACTAAAACATTATACAGACGCGCCCATTTTCATTGTGATAAAAGACGATCTTTCAGCTGAACAACTGCCTCCTAGCTGACGGTAACTTAACGACTGTAAACAAACTGCCAAGATTTCGACGCAACTGGACGGGAATAGCAAATTGTCGTTGTCTCGCTTCACAACAACCGGTTTCCGCGTAACGACTAGGCGAGAATAGAGCCCCTGAAGCGCAGTGACTACGCGTACTCCCGTCGAACTCACTCCTATTTATACCTTTTGGCGATGAAATTTGGGGGTATTTCAATCAAGAAACACATGGGAAGTTCTTGAATTGACCTCCGTGCATAGCACAGCTTCGAAACTTCGGGAACTTAAACTACTATTTTTCACCGATCTTGGTCGTCAAGTCACCAGGTTTGACGTCAATCCTGGCGACAAAATGCACTGAAATTGAATGAACTGCTCCTTTATTTTCACTTTACCTGTAAAATCTCTTTCACTGCAACAGGACAATTGAGCCAGGGAAAAAGACTTAAACCGTTGTAACAATTTAATTAAAAATGCTAGAAAATTCTGTGATAATAAAAATAAATTAAAAATATATATACTTACACTTATGAAAATGCATTTATAATTAGATATATTCACAAAATTGGCAATTATCGAAAACTAAAATAAGTAAGAATTTTGTAATATTTTCACACTGATATAATTTTTACTTTCTACTATGTTCATAGTACAAAGTATTAGTTTCATAAAAATTTTCGACCACGGGTTTTCGATGAATTTATACGTTTTAATAGTCTAGAACACGATTTGACATTTTTAGAAAATGCCTGTGCGTCTGTGTGGTAAAATATTGTGGCAAATGTATCTCTGAAATTTAGAGTTTCACAAAATTTCATCCAAATAGATATGTAGCTGCACCTTGATATAAATTAGTGCTTATCAACTTTTGGTGGAAATCGTCCAACGGGTGGCGTTGCCATTCCAATTTTTCTAATTTTTTAACATGGCGGTATAGGTCAAAATTTCGTATAAACAGAATTATCTGCGTACAAAAAAAAAAAAAAAAAAAAAAAAATATTTTTTTAAAAGAATCTTTATGAAATTAAACAGAATTATTTATAATAATGATATTTAACTGGCAAAAATATTTTGTATTTGTAGGATCATCGCATCGCGTATCAGAAAATATGGAAGAAAATCATTTGTTGACCCCAACATACTAGTTTGATAATGTTTTCATCTTAAATTTGTGGAGGAAAATAAATTGAAATTTTGTAGATAACTTTATAATTCCTGTCAAAAAACAAAAATAAATAAATAAACAGTAATATAATTAAATTATGTGAAGAGTAGTTTTTAAATAATCTAATCAAAACCCTAAAAATTCTTGCAAAATATAAAAATATACGTTCTTATACTTAGACCTTTTTAGATAAATATTACTAGATTAGCAATAACTGCTAACTGAAATAACTAAGAATTTCCTATTATTTTATTATTGTGTTTATTTTAAATCGTCAGAGGAAACTGAAAAAGGAATACACATGTCTGTATTATTCTAATTATTTTACGAAATTCTTACAAGAAGGATTCAACTTTTTTATGGCAAGCACGCACTTGAAACATATGGAAAAGACTTCAACGTATAAAGCACAAAGTTAACAACAACAACAGCAATAATAATAATAATAATAATAATAATAATAAATAAATAAATAAATGAAAGTGAAAACATAGACAGCTGTTTCAATTGCATTGAGCATGCCGTCAGCAGTATAGAAAAACGGGAAAAATATGCTCTGCTGTATAAGTGAGTGCATATCTTTTCTGACTTTTAAACTCTGCATTGTAAAATCTTTGAACAATTTTCGCCAGTCAGTGACCGTTAATAAGTTTTCCAGTTACTGACCGTAAAAATAACATTATGCCCGTAAAACTGTCATGCCTTTTTCTCGAAGAAGAGATGTGGCCTTTAATAAATGATCAACATTCTGACTTTTACAGCAATTTGTTACAAATACATATACACTGTAAAAATATTTGCACGCTAAATTACTTTCAGAGACGGGCAAAAAGTGTTCCAATTATTAATTATTAATTCCAGTTATAAGTTATAAAGATTTTTTTTTTTTTTTTTTTTTCCCTGTAAGAAGAGAAGTGGCTTTTTATAAATGGTCCACAATTTGGATTTTGCTACAATTTCTTTTAAATAAGGGATCTTGGCTTTCAACTCTCACGTTTCTAGTTAACCATCCAAATGTTACTCATTTTTTTTAAAGTGCGATAACGCTACACTGAAAGCTTACGAAACAGATGTTTTCATTAATGTTTTTACATTTTTTTTTTCTTTTCTTTTCCATGTGATTTAATGATCTAGTGCTAAATCTTCTTTTGATTTTAAATAAACACTTTTTATCCTTCAGATGTATAAATCCTGGGGGCAATTGCTTCAAAAAAAAGTTAAAATCAGCCTTTTTTTTTTTTTTTTTTTTTTTTTTAAAGTTCCAGTTAAAAATTTCCTATAACTTCTAAGCTTCTTCCAAGATATTGCCAAACAATATTTATTTTTATTTCTAAATAAAAGTATCATGAATTTTATAGCTGACTTATCTTTCCACTTTTTAAAAATATGTTTCAAAAGATGGAAACTTCTTTGACTGTCTTTTTCCTGAACTGGATACATTCTTTTATTTACAATCATTGGAATAAATATATCTTGAAGGATTTTTATATTTCAGAAAATATTTTTTGTAAGAGTTTTCGAAATTTAGTCTTGAAAACTATGAAATATATTAGGTGTAAGTAATACAGGCACATAATAGTATTTTATGAATTTGTCATAGATAATGAAATAAAAATAGGCTTGATCGTTGCCACCTGAATGTCACAAAATAATTTAGTTAATCATGAAGATAAACCTGTGTTAAATAAATAAATATGTATAGCTCTTATACACAAAGAACGACATTTTTTTTTTTAAATATTTTCTACAAAAATTTTTGATTGAAAATATAATGCAGCTGATACTTAAAATGTGAATAATAATAATATTTAATTAGTTATTTTAATTGTGTATAATATGAGCATTCATTTTTACAACCTAGTTTTACCTAGTAATTAAATAAAATTAAACTTTATGTATGTATATTCATTTAAGTAAGCCTTTATTTTATTTTTATTTTTATTTATTTATTTATTTATTATTTATTGTCAAGGGGAGGGGGACTTACATACAAATGAATAAAATACCGCCCATTGTAATAAGGAAGCTGGAGCACATTTTGACAACCCATGCCCAGTGACTTTGATCATAGACCTTATATAGATAGACCAGCCCTTCCCCCTCATTATCTGTCCGCAACATGAATGATCTTCCCCAGCAAAATTGCCAGGTGATAAGGACCTAAAGAAAGAGCGAAGAATGATTACTGTGTTATTTTTCCGTAGGAACGAATTTTAGTTTTTTTCAATATTTTTATTGTAAGCGTACTTTTTACTTTAGCATTTAGATTTACACATGGTTGGAAACCTAAAATCTCATAGATTAAGTATATATATATATATATATATATATAAATTATGATAAATCACTTTGCAAGCGAAAAAATTGCGTTTTAATTCTTACTTCAGTCACAGAAGTACGTGATTATATTATCAGAGGAATCGCCCTAGGTCCAGTTCACGTGACTTCCGAAGCTCTGAACCAAGGCTGAACTGGATCCGACGCTTCAGCGCGAAGGAGCGTCGGATCCAGTTCAGCCTTGTCTGAACAAAGGATGAAGGTATCAGATTACACCCTCATGTTGAAGACATGCGCTATAATGGTCAATCCTATTGGTGGGCCAGTCTAGTATATAAGATCTATGACTTTGATGAAAGGAGGAATATTTTCTGCACAAGCACGTTTTGTTGCCGTCCACAAGGGTAGATATTCTCGAGATCGTTACATGATGACATGCTTGACAAGAACCTAAGCATCACAGTGAAAAGAACTATATATAGAGCTTTAAAAAATGCTCTTTGTCCACAGTGGGAGTCATTTCTAATTCTTGCATCTTCTAATGCTTGCTCCATTGTCTCGAGTTCTGAGTGGAAGGAGGGAGATAGAAAATTTATATCAAAAAGTACTATCAGACGAAGTGCCACTGAGACGGTGTAGTGGTTAGTGTCCCTGAATCCTCCACAGTTGAGCCAGGGTTCGAATGCCAGACAAGGCAGGGATGTAGTGTCCCTGTGTCGAAGTTATGATGATCTCCCCTTGGATGTCCCTTCACAGAAGGTCATCAATTCGGTGACTCCCGGTCAATGATTAATTGCAAGTGTCGCGCCACTGAAAAAAATAATTGTCAGATGAAATTCTGCATGATAGGCATTAGCAGATGCAGTCAACAGGTTTCTCATGATGGAAATGGTTAAAACACCATCGTTTAATACATTTGCCTCAATTATATTCTTCATTAACGAACTTTCGACTGATTGTAGCTCCTATAATAGTTTTCAGTATGAACTCCTCCAATCAGAACTCCCGAAATTAAAGAAAAGGTAATAAATTCGGAATATTTTCTATGGAGGTGATTTACCGACAAATGTTAAATCCGTTATTTACATTTGCGGATTTCGTTCAAGCTTAAAAATAACCCTACATGCTGAACAAGAAAATCATTCGGTAGCTTTCAGAGACAATATCTTATACTTCAGACAATGCTATTTCCCGTGTGATAGCAGCTTTAACCCTTTCAAGGGCAGAATAATTTTTTTCATTTAAAATCAGCAGCCACTACAATTTACGATCAATGTTATAAGAGGAGAAATAAATGAATTTCTCCCTTTAAGTTATAACAGTAAAATCCTGTAAAATACTTCCGGGATGAATTTTTTCAGTTTAAAATTAAAATTAGGTGAGGTTGAAGTGGCATCACCGCCCCTGAAAGGGTTAAATGTTCCGCGTTGTTGGGAAAAGGGTGTTATCTACCTGTCAGAGGCCTTCTTCCATAAATCTCAACGAGTTTGGGAATTCTGGGAGAGGAGTGCTAATGTTCTGCAAATATTCCCGAGCAGCTCCTTTCTTGCAGTTAATAAATAAATAAGTATTTTTTTCATTTGTCTGAAGTCATATCACATTGGTGCTATTGGAAAATTATAAGAACTGCGTGTTAAGGAAGAAATTTATATAAAAGATGGTTACTGTTGAAATACCTTGGAATTTTATAATTAACTTTAAAATAATAATTTTTTTATGACACTAAGTAAATGCAATGCATAACCCGTAATGCCAGTTTACAGCAAAATCCTTTTCAAAACGACAGAAAATGACAGAAAATATATACTCGTCAAAAACTTTTATGTAAGTTTTATGGTAATCCATTTTAGGTCAAATTTCAGATGTAAATCTAATTTTACAAATATTAATCGAATAAATACATTGCAGGTGTTCCTTTTATTTTTTAAAGCATTTTGAATTGCACCGTCACTCCGTACATGCAAATGTTTTTTACTCTCATAACATAAAATTAGATATATTCAGAGGTGCCATGGAAAAGATCCGTATAACTTTGAAATATATTAATTGAAATTTTCGGATATTTTGAGTTGAAATACAATTTGGGCGTTACACTTTAAAAATTACCGTTATTCATAATATTCTGTACCACTATTTTTATTTATATATTTTCTTCTTTAACGTTTTCTCTACTTTATTGAATTTTATAACTATTGTATCAAAAAATCGTATAAAAGTTTAATATTTATGAATAGTGATGGAGAAAAACGTTACAGACAACGGCAACTCTGCATTTTATAAAAATTGAAAATATATGTAAAAAATCTGGTGTGAAACAACCACACGACTTCCATTATCCACAATTACCCACATATTATATGCATTTTTTGGAGATAAGCATTTTTAGAGTTTTCCAATAAAGGAAACTTGATACGTATATAAAGACATATAAAACAGAGTTTACACAGCGAGTTAAAAAGAAAGAAAAAAAAGATATTGTTATTTTTTTTAATACTAGTTTATGAAATCTAAAACTGAACTATCTAATCAGAAACTGTTAATTTTCCTGTAATAACCCCATAATACGTGAGAAAGGGTATCTAATATGGATTTATGTAACAATTTTCAAGAAAATCGTTAGAGCCGTTTTTGAGATACCAAGTTTTACCAAAACTTGACATACTCAATTATTGACCAGAAAACAATAATTACATACAAAAGTATATTTAAAAAAGGAGTTAATATGGCGAGTTTGAAAAAAATCCGTACAGCCGTTTTTAAAAGAATGCACTTGAGAGGCCTGAAATTGAGCTGTTTATACAGGACGCCTAACAATTTTCCTGAAGTGTTTATATAGCAAATTTGAAGAAAATCATTAGAGCCGTTTTTGAGATACAGACTTACGATCCTACTTCCAGTTTCCGATGACCCACTTCCGGTTTTCCAATTTTCACTAAAATTTGGAAACTTCATCTGTACACAAGACCGGTATCAATTCTGAAGTTTCGTAGTTCAATCTTTATTAGTTTCGGAAATATGATAGCCAGAAGATTCCATACATACATGCACAAACACTGACCAATTGTCAAAAACTACTCTTTTGGACACAAGAGGCCTTAAAACGTGTAAATCAGGTGAAAACTCGATATCGATTCTTTGGACCGAATACAATACTTCCATTACCTACGGTAGTAAGTAAAATGCTAATCTTACAATTACTAAAACATCTGAGATCAACATAATAGTAAACCAGAGATTCCAAAATTCATAATTTATTCCGCATCAGTGTTAATAATTCAACATTTTTTTTTTTTTCCTTTTCTTCTTGTTTTACTTCTGATGATACAAATGTAAGGAAAGCATTGTAATCAGACGAAAATTTGACTATGAGTTTTTGGTGTATCCATACGTTTTGAGGTCCTCTGAGTTCATTTTTGCTATTTTTACGGTGATGTACGTAATGTGAGTCTACGAATGAACGCTTTGAGAACGACTGCGACTGAACTTTGTGAGTCTACGACTAAACGAATGAGTTAAAAGTTAGTATGTAAGTTATAAGTCCCCATAGGACAAACTCTATAAATTTTCGTCACTATTTTTTTTTTTTTTTACAGGGACACAAAGAAAAATTCTCTATCATTATGGCCTACGATTATTTAAAAGACGATAGCGTCTAAATGCCTTAACTGATTGAGCTGAAAATTTATATAGGGTAAGTGCAACTGTGATTGACACTTTTAGACCAATCTCTGATGTTTTTAATGTTCTAGTCACCAGAAAATATTTTTAGAAATCTTAAGTTAGTACAAATGGCATGAAAGACATTCAGAACCTCATATATGTTAAAATATATACATTTGATAACAATTGTTTTTTTTTTTTTTTTCTTTTTTTGTGAATTTTTATTTGATACCCACTCAATGTTCCAGCAATTGATACTGCTAGTTTTTCATTTTATCAATAATTGGTCCCCTATGGTCCAGTGTTTGACGCTGCTAGTTATTCATTTTACTAGTTATTAGCACCCTATGCTCCAGTGTTTGACATAAAATGTTAAAATTCTTATATGTAAAATATACTTTTCAGTTCTTTTAAAAATACTTTTTCAGTGTATCCAATGGGCTCAAATTATTTGAAATGCAATAACGTTAAAAGCCTTATTTAATTGAGATGATTGATTTATGACTTCCCTTGTTTTACATTATTTAAATAACCGTTTATAAATTAATTAATGTTTGGAAGAATAAAGTCACTCCAGATTTCGTTTTTTTTTTTTTTTTTCTTTTTCTTTTTCAGAATCCAAGAATAATACAAAGAAATTATCAGTTTACATTTTGATAAAAGTCAAACTTTCATAGTTATACAGTTTAATAATATGCATCACACTACCCATCGATTATTTTTACTTTCTCTTACCCATAAGGTAGAGAAAGCATTGTTTTTGAGTCAAATTTTCGAAAATAAGATTTTGTTATATTTACACGTTTTGAGATCACCTGAAACCGAAAATCAAGTATTTAGCGGTTGGTCTCAGTATGTGTGTCTGTCTGTATGTCTGTCTGAGTGTCTGTCTGTTACCAGCCTATCTCAAGAATAAATTGCAGCAGAAAGTTCGAACTTGGTATTCTAAATGTGTATGATATAGGGATGCTACACTAAGCTTTTCCTTGAGATGAAACAAGTGATTCGTGTACAAGGACACCCAAAAAAATTCAAATACATTACGTCTATGGAAGAAATTGCCGTTGAGTAGAGTTAAACATCTACAGACTGCACTAAACCAAATGAACTGAATATATATTTTTTCATGCGTAAAAAAACATGTCTTATGTAGATTACGGTAGGGAAAATTTTCACTGTTCATTTACAGGGCTACACAAAAGAACTGGACAACAATAACTGAAAATTGGTGGAAGTGTATTTCTGGTTGTGCCGTATATTATCACTATAGGATTATATTTAGGTGCACCATGTGGTTTGTACATAGTATTCAAAAGATATACAGGACTGCAAATATTTAAGCAATAACATTCTTTTTTATTTTTAGTGGAAATGCTTTACTATAATATTTTACCATGTCTAGGAAAGTTCCTTAGGAATTGAAATGAATTCCTCATAGACATCTGGTGAAAAATGTATGTTTTTAAGCTAAATATTCATCACTTGTTTTTTTTGTACATTTACACGTTTTGAGGCGTCTTGATTACCGAAGTCAAGTTTTTTAACGTTTGATCTTTGGCTGTGTCTCAAAAAGTAATAAAAACAAATAATTTCAGAAAATGCAAAAGTTGTATTTTCAAGTTAATAAAAGTTTGTTGTTGGAAAGTTTGATCTAGACTGATAAGTTTCAAGGGATGTTGCGTGTGAAAGTTGTCTGAATAATTTTAAGTGAACTTTGAATTTTAATACCAGATATAAATTCTATATAAATGTAGGTGCAGTAATGTTGAGGGAGATGGGGAGCTGCCGCCCCCCTCACACAGAACTAATTATCATATAAAACTCTTCCAAAGCTTAATTTAAATTGTTTTAACACAGGTTTACATGAAAGTACTCGTTATTTTACCTTTTAATCTCCAACTTGTATTTATAGTATATTAAATTTCAGGGTAAGGGAAAGTCGTGTGAGTGACACACCAGGTTATTTAATATTGTTTTCTTACGTTTTTATATAAATCCTCCTATCTGGAGTTGAGAAATCTAATTTAATCTGATATTTTTGCCAGTTTTTAATCTTTTTTTGTTATACGTGATATTTCTGCATCTTGCATTTTTCAGGCAATTAGACCGTTATATAGCGTTTAAACATAAAAAAAAATCTTGTTTTTTTTTTATTTTTTTTTTTTTTTTACCACAATCTTATTCTTAAAAAACATTTAACTTCTTAAAAAATATTCTCAAAATGCGACAAGCGCATTTGTCTTAAGAAGATTTATAAAAATCGCGCTTGTTTAACAAAGCATTTCAAAATTGATTTTAAAATAATAAAAAATAAATACATTTATTTAAAAAAAATTTCAAATGTTGGATTTTTTTTTTTTTTTTTTTCACATTTTCTCAAAATACTTTTACATTTCTTTTATTTCCCCCAATAAACAATTTGTGATTACAACATTTTCCCATTTTTATATGTTTACGACTAAAGTAAGCAGTTTGATGCTGCCTGAAAAGCTGCCAAATAATAGACACAATATTTCTCGATATTACTTATTATTTTGATATTGGGGGATTTGATATAGATATGATAAAACTGACATTTATACTACAAATATTTTAAAAATCAGAAGCAACATTCTCTGAAAAATTGGTCATTCGGAAATTCCTTCAAATCCAGTTATAAATTTCATTCTTAGAAATAAAAAGTTATCTGTTATATTAGAAGGATTTAAGTAGAATAATTGTTGATTTTATTAAAGATATTCGTAAAAAAAAAAAAAAAAAAAAAAAAAAAAAAACAGGAAAGGAAAGAGAAGGGCGGTGATAGTTTCTTAAATTGTTCATTCGAAAAGCTGAATGTAAGGATATATTTATGAGTCCTTAAAATTTCAACTTTTGCATAAAATTTTTTAGTAAATTCTTATACTGCATGCTAAATTTTTGTACACATAATACGTTTAGTAGCTATAATGAAAGCGACTTTCTTCTAGCCTTTTTATACAGCTTTCTACTCGTATTTGTCATAGCTGCTAACTTTTGTTCATTTTAAATACTACTATTTACGTAAAAAAAAAAAAAAAAAAAAAAAAAAAAAAAACTTTTCTTTATTTAAATGCCAATAATCTTAATTCAAATGAGACAAAGAAATCAATAAATCCAAAATAATTCAAGGTGCACCAGCGGCCGAGCGGCTCTGCGCTCAAAACTGGTAGATGGGAAGTGCCGGGTTCGATCTCAGGTTGCTCTCATCGGCCTAGCCGCTTGGAGGTTTCCGTGGTTTTCTCCGAAACTCGCGTAAATACGGGCTATGACCCCCTTAGAAAGACCCTGTGGAGGCCATTCCACCTATAGGCCTGGGACCTGAGCGTAGCCAAGCGGCCTTAAAATCCTACTACTAACCAACAAACCGAAAGAATTTCAAAGTACTGCGTTATTTGTGAGACGTATGTCTGTAAAACGTATTTTAATACTTCATTCTGAATAAATCATAATAAAATTGACGTTTATTATTTATATACACACAAAAAAAATATTTTGTTTAGAATATAGTATGATCAGCATTAAGATTTATAGGACCTCAAAATACATGCGGATACATTAAAAGCTATTATTTGAAATTTCTGTAAATGCATTTTCGTTACTGTTAAGCATTTTTAATGCTTTATAACAGTGTTTAATAATAATTATGTTTTGAATTACCCTGTCTCTCTTTCCGTCTTTGTGATTATCAGTCTGCCTATCTAGCCGTTTGTCGCACCTAGTGTTCGTAAATATTTTCAGAGTTTCTACAAAATGATAACTGTTATTCAAGTTCACTTTGGAATGTTCCACATTTAAAATGGTATAAATAATACAACTTTTTTCTTTATATGGACTGGACACCCAAAATATTGTCAATGCATTGTATTTTATAAGAGGCTGTTTTATAAACCACATTTAAATAATTTTACAAATAATAAATTGAAATTTATTATTCATATATAAAAGAAAATTTCCTTTTTTAAATTTGGTTTGTTCAGATTTACAGGGCTGCTCTAAAATATTCAGGTACATTAAGGTCTACAATTCGAAATTTTTTTAATTGCATTTGCATTTGTGTTATGCGTTTTCAATTCTTTACAAGAATATTTAAGAGTGATTATAAATCCAATCAGTCTACCTTTCTCTCATTCTACCTGTCATTTTTGCGATCACGTATGCAAAGCATATTGAAGGCTGAACAATGCAACCAGAAATTTGGAAAGTGTTAATAATCTATGCAAATCGCATGAATTTTTGATCTTGTTATTATTATATATGTTCTTAAAATATCATTCTAACTATCATCGCCATTAATATTTGAAAGTACAAAATCCACGGTGTCTCAATAATTAAATTTTACCTTCAATAAATACCAATATTTTTCAAAACAAAACTATGAATATGCCTATGAATACCTATCAACTTTTGGTGTCATTCTTTCAACAGGTGGTGCTATTATACAGCGATTTCCATAATTTGAAGGAGGTCTATATGTCAGAAAGTACTGCACAAAATTGCTTACAAATTTATATGGAGATGCGCTTTGACCTTAATTTGCGCCTGTGAACTTTTGGTGCTAATTTCTCAACAGGTGGCTCTATACATCGATTTCTGCAACTTAAAGAAGAAAAATATCAGAGGTTCTATTGCGTATAATCAAACAAAACTTGACATTTGAGAAGTCCATTATGAGGCTTATGCTGATTCAATTTGTATGCATATCGGCCAATAGGTGGCGTTGCTAAACTGCAATTTTCACGAAGAACGGGAAGTCAATAAATCAATTTTTATGGCATATAACTCTACCAAACTTTATATCAGAGATAATCATTATGAAAACGTATTTTTTAAAATATTATTTATAGAGAATAAAACTATCTTTCATTGTGTATTAGTTTTCTCTAAGATGAAAATCATCTGTGTTTTTCACGGAAGGTAATTTTAATAAATGATAGTTTAAATAAGTTATTTGTACTAAGTGAATTTGTATAGGAAAATGTAGAACTATGTCTTGTCTAGTTTTATGCAATAAACATAAATTTTAGAGAAAAGAGATTTTTTTTTTTTTCCAAACTACAAAGTGCAATTTTTTTTCATTCTCCTTATTTGTTGTTATTATTATTATTTAAATTTTATGCTACTGCTAAATAATTCTCATAATTTTAATTATGTATGTTTTATGCTAATTCTCTATAGTGACATATTTAAAAATGCTGAAAAGTAACTGAAATTTTTATTTTATATATGTTTAATACTTTTTTTAAAATATCTGTAATGTAATCTCATCTACAAATTGAAATATGTAATAGAAAAATGTATACAAAAACACAAAAGGTTATATGAAAGAAACTTCAGGGAAACGTATTAACCTTTTTTTTTTTTTTTTTTTAACCACGTTCTAAAATGTTTGGCTTTTTTCCAGTGTATAAAAATAAAATATATGTATAAGCAAAAGGCATTGGAGTAGAAAAATGTTAAATCACTGACGTTTTTTAAAAAATGACTATATAAATAAATAAAAAGGATAACTTAAATGATAAATAAACGCTGTAATTTTTATAAACCTTAAAATATAATATTTGAACTATTATTGATCATTTATCATTTTTACTTCCATTACACGTAGGTAATGGAAGTATTGAATTCAGTCAAAAATTTCGATAAGGATTTACTACATGTTTTAAGGTCTCCTGAATTCAAAAAGTGGTTTTCTCGGCAATTGGCCAGTATGTGTGTGTTTGTATGTGTACATATGTGCGTGCGGAATCTTCTGAAAATCATATCTCCGACACTAATAAAAAATAAAAGAACGAAACTTCAGAATTGAGATAGGTCTGGTTCTGGTGC
This sequence comes from Salticus scenicus, assembly GCA_963930645.1. Lineage (NCBI taxonomy): Eukaryota > Metazoa > Arthropoda > Arachnida > Araneae > Salticidae > Salticus > Salticus scenicus. The sequence continues at coordinate 139,200,740 of OZ005654.1, forward strand.
ACAGATGATTCTTACAACTTTTGGTAAAAATTCGGAAACCGGAAATGGAGCCATAAGTCCGGATCAAAGGCTCTAAGATTTTGTTCAACATTGCTATATGAACATCCTATTAGATGTCCTTCCGTATGTATTAGTTGGTTACTTCAAAAAAATTGATAGTCTTCCTGTATTTGTAGGTCAATTTGTGGTCTTGTATGTGGATATCTTTAAAAACGGCTTCACGAATTATTTTCGAACTCCCTATATTAACTCCCTTTCAGATAGCCTTTCGCATGCAATTGTTATTTTTCGGTGAACAGATAAGTTTGCCAAGATTTGGTGAATATCGGAAATGGGACCGAAAATCAGTATCTCAAAAACGTCTCTAGCGATTTTCTTAAAAATTGCTACATAAGCCCTATTTAGATATTTTTTCGCACATATTACTTGGTTATTACAGGAAAAAAGACAGCTAATCTGATTGGGTAGGTCAATTTTAAACCTCAAAAACTGATGTTTCAAAAAACGGAGCTACTGATTTTTTTTTTTTTTTTTTTTTTTTTTTAACTCGCTATGTAAACTCTGTTTCATATGTCTCCACACGCGCATCAGTTTCGTCTTACAGGGAAATTATTAGGTGTCTCATTTGTTAGGTCAATTTTATGTCTTCTGACCAGCTTTATTTCAAAAAGTGTATATAATAAGGCAAAACTAGGAGGGATCTCTCAGTAGAAGTGACTGCGCACATAGGGAATCGGTGGGAAAGAGTAGAGTGAAGAGTTGCGATTTCATGTGGTTGTACAACGGGAATAGTGAAGTGCTTACTTGAATGAGCATGTTGATTGCTTCAACAATCTAGGATAAAACGTGATTATTTTGTCTCGTTTTCAAAAATATAAATGTTTGATTTTTTTAACCTTTCCTAGGAATTTCATTAGAATAGTAATAGTACAAAATATAATTAAATTAAACTATTTTTCATGAGTTACTAATCTAGACTAACGGTACGACACCACGATTTTTCCTAAAAGCAAATAATCATTTAATAAAAGACTGCGCAATCTCTCCTAGCAAAATGGGAGGGCTTGAGGCTTTGCTATTTAGGAGAGATTGCGCATTGATTTTTTTAAATATAAAATTCTATACTAATAATGATTTTGCAGCTTCTTCTTAATAGCAAGACAATGAGGATGATCTTGTCGATTGTCTAAAACTGCACCAGAAAATAAATTTGACAAATGACTCGACAAGTTCAACGCATTCGAGGCGGTGCATCCTTTTGGAGACTGTCCACAGAATCTGAAACTGAACATTATTCAGGAGTGGCATGGTCGATAAAAGCCACACCTCTAATGGGATTTATTTCTTGAATGTTAGCGGATGTTAGCCAATAAGAAATTTATCGCAAAATATTCAAATATTATTGTATATATGTTTAGATTTCCAATAGTTACAAGTATGAAGCTTCACATTATCAGACAAAATATAGATGCTAAAGTAACGGACTGGTTACCGTACCATTTCACTACGATAATTTTATCATATACTATTACACATTTTAAAGAAAATGTTGTAAAAAGAAGAAAAACACTTATCTCTAAAAAGTCATTCTAGATAAAATATCATAAAATAAAGTAAAATAAAGATTCGTTTCGAAATTTAAAAGATTTAGGATCAAGTTTAGAAATTCAAAAATCAGTCTACGTTATCAATGTAAACGATTGAATAAATTATGCATTTATAAATTGAGATAATTTCTGATTTAAATAACAAAATATACTAGAAGATTAGATAATAATTTAATAAAAATTGGCGGTGTTTAAATGCATAAAATATTCTTTTTACTAAAGAAAATCCTCCACAAAATATTAAAAAATGATTAAGAAATTCTTTAGAAGTATGTGAAAAACAATTAATCACACATTAAAATCAAGACTTAAATGAGCAATTACAAATGAAAGAATGAATTATGAACCAGAAAATTTTTGTTAGAAATTCTCCCCGATTAAAAGTAATTAATGTCTTATGAATTAGTATTTGAAACATTAAAAAACTTCTTCAGCTATTTAATTTTTTTTTTAATCATTTTAATGAATTTTTCATGTATGAAAAAAAATCTGAGGATTAATTAAAATACAACAAAAATGTCAAATTTTTCAGACTTTCACATTTAAAATAAGTTTTCCTACTTTAGAGTATATTAGAAGTGATTAACTTTATTATAATACTTGACTAAAATAAAAAAAAAAGCTATGCTAATTTAAAATTATCATATCTAAATTTTTAATTTAAACTTGGTACAATGTTCACCTTGTTAATGCTAATTTTTAATAATTTATACAAAACGAATGTAATTTTTAATACTTCAGATTTTTTTTTTTTTTTTCTGTTCAATTCACTGTAAAGATAGCTTTTCAAAATTTTTACTTCATTTTTGAAATAGCTAATTTTCTTTTCGCTCTATTTCCTTTTTCCAAAAGTTTAATATATTTCTTTTCATCGTATGCAAATGATGTCGAGAACTCTTAGTGCATTAAATTTGACACTATTATCTTGTAATTACCATAACTTTTATTCAGCTCATTTTAACAGTGATTAAACAGCAATTTCCTTTCAGAAAATTTTTAAAGTGAAACGACTGAGCAATCACTGGAGTCTGAAATTTCTGATTGCCGATGCATAAATAACGACTATGCATCCCACTTTTTCACTTAAGTAATATAAAAATAATATTCAAGAAATATTAAAAAGCTTTAAAAATATATTATTAACATTCAAAAATTTACTTGAAATTTTCATAAATTAACATAAGTGCCAACTTGTACAGTTTTTTTAACACCACTGTTTTTTTTTTTTTTTTTTTTTTTTTTTCTTTCTTTCTTTTTTTTTCAAAGTGTCCTAGCATTGGGACTTATTTCATCATGTTTATTCACAGGAAACTGCTAAATAACGTATTAAAATTTTCTGTTAAAAGTTCCCGATAGCCCCCCCCCCCCCCAAAAAAAAAAAAAAATAAAATAAATAAATAAATAAATAAATAAATAAATAATACAAGTTGACAGCTGTAACTTAAGTTACATAAAAGAATAACGTGTGAAAAATGTTAAAAAACAATGTTAATTGTTAAAAAATATGAGTAATAAATAATGTTAAATGTTAATTTTATATTGAGTTAAAAAATAATGTTAAATGATAATTTTTTATTGAGACTTTTCTAAGGAGACGTTATCATATCTGTCAACATTTTAATTAATATTTCATAAAATTGTTCGTATCCGCGCTTTTTTTTTTTTTCTCACAATAGTATGTTTTTAGAGTATTTTTCTTCTTATTTAGTTTTTTCTCCTCATTTTATTATATTTGTAAAAAATTATTCTAAAAATAAAGTGGTGTGAAAAAAGGGTGGGTATTAACAATTTTACAGAATATTAATTACTAGTATGTTTGAAAATATGCCTAATATGTGTATATCATATATGAGGTACATATGTAACAATACATATATGTATATCATAAAATATTTTTCTGGAATTATAAAATTAGGTTGTGTTTATCCCTAAATTTTCTAATAGAAAACTAATGTAATGCAGATTTGCCAACTTTTATAATTTATTCGCGAGCATTGTTACACCCGCCTTTATTTCACACAACTTTACTTGCAGAGTAATTTTCTAAAATAGATGATAAAATAAAAAAAAAAACTGGGATAACATAAGAAAAAAGTTACACTTGAAAAAAAAAATGGTATGAAGAAAAGTGGTACTAACAATGTTCCGGAATTAATTATAAAAGTTGGAAAACTCTGGTAATGTCATCCTCAAACTTTCTTCTTATACTTCTTATCTACTTACGCATTCCTCTTTCGTATGATCTCAAAAAATTTCTATTATACTTTATGGTGCCATAATTATTGTACCTGTTTTACTTTTAATTATTATAACAATATATGATATTCTTTTGCATTAGTACAACATAATACTATGTGTGGAAGGTGCGTGACTTTGATCCCAAGTGCTTCCAAGTCAACTACACGTCGAATAAATTTAAATTGTTTTGATTAAAATCACTATTTATCTATTTATATAATATCGGAATAAGATCGAGATGCTGGTTTATTAACAATTAATTCAAGAATGATAAAGCCAGGAAACTTTTTTACTTTTTCAATAAAGTAAGACTATTTCTTATTTCAGAAATGAAGTTTGACAAAATTATAATTTTTACTTCTTATCTACCCACAGTATTTAAAAAGAGATGAGAATTTTTTGGCACCGAACGCATACCATTATTTTTGGAAATATATTTATTTATTTATTCATTTACTTATTTATTTTCACGGAATCCTGCTTGCCCAGGTATCGCATACTCCGCCTACGTTTTTCAAGCACTTTCAGAGATAAAAATTTGGACATTTTTGTTACCACTATTTTTACACGGAATTTTTTTATGGTATTTTTACAGTAATGTGTCATTATTAAACAAGATAGAGATTTTCAAATAAAAGTAACGATACTAAAAAAGGTGAAATTTTCTCATCGCCAAACGTGCTCTAAAAAAAGGCAGAGTACGACCCTTGAGTTTTAGTCCTACCTAAATCTTAAATTGCTTTATTCTTATAGCACACCTGAAGTCAGTGGACAGGATTTCTTGAAAATAAATGCACCGATCTTATTCTAATTTTGCAAACTTCTTCAAAACATTTTTCATAAGTGATTTAACCCTTTCAGGGACGGTGATGCCACTACAGCACCCCCTAATTTTAATTTTCAACTGCAAAAATTCATCCCGGAAATATTTTACAGGATTTTACTTTTATAACTTAAAGGGAGAAATTCATTTATTTCTTCTCTTATAACATTGATAGTGAATTCTAGTGGCTGTTGATTTTAAATGAACAAAATTACTCTGCCCTTGAAAGGGTTAACGAAGAATATATAACCAGAGATGACGTTAAATTGAAATATAAATATTTACACAAAATTGAAAAAGCCAATGAAAAAAATATTAAAGACATACTGCAGTTTTAGTAGCGTAAAACGTACCGTCATCAGTGCAAAATGACAGGGTAGATTATTGCTTTTATACAAGGTCTGTTCAGAAAGTAAAAGTTTTCTCTCCAGAATGTTTCTGCCCAGACTTAATAGGGTCACATGTTACTGCTCAAAATTCGCCTGTTACAGCCCTGTAAGTTGTATTAATATTCTGTCCAGAAAGTATTGAGACTAAATTTTTTTAACCTTGCAGAAGGCCAGAGGGGCAAAGTTTGCAGATGGCATAAGTGGTGGGGATTGTCAGCTACAGAGAACGGGGAAACCGATTGGTCTTGAGCCTTTGTATAGCTCAGATCGCTCATAAAGTAGACACAAGTTTGAAAGTGGCATTATTTTTTAAAGTACAGCAAAGTATCGAGCAGTGATATGCCTGCCTTAATGCTTTGTGTAAAACTATACCAGTTGACAACTGAGACGTTTGCCGTGTTACAAAAAGATTTTGGGGTGTATTCTTTGTCTAAGCTCAAGTGTTTAAGTGACACAAAGCCTTCAAAGACGGAAGACAGGACGAGGACAATCAACGTGCTGGACGTCCATCAAGCTCTCAAACTTCAAACAAGGTGGCTAAAATTAAAGCGCTTTTGGACTGTGATTGTTGGAGGAATAACCGAAAGATTGCGGAGACGCTGGAAAATTATAAAATTGATTGTGGAACTTCAAAAGCGAAAAATTTGTGTCAAGCTCCTCACTCATTTCCTAGCAAAATACAGCGTCGCAACGCTTCCCAACCACAGTACAGACCCGATCTGTCTCTGCCAGACTATTCCTTCGATTAAAACCCAACTTAAGAAATTGTTCTGAAGTTGTTTTAAATCCTTTTGACAGTCTGAAGAACTTGCAGAAAAAATCTTTGTAGTATGAGTTAGAATTATAATGTGCAAGAAAAGCCACGTCCTTTCACAAGAAAAGCCACGTCCTTTTGCTTACATTAAATTTATGGTGTGTGAAGAAGTTTTTAAGTTTAAATATAGATTACGTTAATAGTTTCTCGTGTACGTCTTTTTGAATTATAATAACTTTTTTTTTTTTTTTTTTTTTTTTAAGGATATTAGATTTTTTCTATTATTCTGAGAATCATTCAATCATTATAAATAATATAAATTATAAAACTCTGTTATAATTGAAAAATAAACAAACAGATAACGTACAATATAATTGAAATACATAATAAACGTCATTTTAAAATGTTCCAGCCAATGTGGGAAATAAATGCAGTTTTTTGTTTATTGGAAAATATGGGATTATTGTGTATATCGATGTATTCTACAAATATAAATCTAAAAGCATCTTAATATTTATGGAAGTTCCGTTATATATTTTATGATTCTTCAAAGAACTAAAAATTAAAGAAAGAGTTATGACACCAAATCCAAGTCTATATAAATTCTTGTTCTTTATATCTAATAAAGAAAAATTTTCTTTCATGTTTACACGTACAGACAAAAGAAATACATTGTTATAGAATGTGATCTTGCATTGATTTGACCTTACAAACTTATTGTGTAGTATATTCAAAGGCTAAAGGTAATAATGGATGGTATTTAGTAATATGCATAAGGTTATAAATCTGTGCAAAAATAAGATAAAAGGTTTTTAAATACTATTATTTTGCTAGAAATGAATATCATCTTATATATTTAAAAAATATTGTACTTTAAAAAGAAGTAGAAAAAGAAGAATACTTTACACGTTTAAAAAGAAGAATTACACGTTTAAAAAGAAGAATACTACATAAGAAGTAGGGCGCTTTTAATGGTGTGTATTGATTGAATATTTTCACATCGTTCAAAGAAAAGGTTATTATACTTTCCTATTTTACATCGAAAAGTTATTTATCTGTAGGATTTTTGTCGTTATAATGTAAAAACAATATATATATGCTAACTAGAAAAACAACTTTGAGGGGAATTACAAAATTTCATTAGAATATGAAAAAAAAAAGTTTTATATAGGTTTTAATATGAACCCTACTTCATATAATAATCTCTACTTAGATGAAATTAAATGTATTTTTGTGTGCATAAATGTACGTGTGTGTGTTTTGTAATATATATGTACATATGAAATTTATTCACTATTCGTTTACTGGACCACACGAAAAAAATCAGATACATTAAGGCTATAGTTGGAAATTACTTGAAGTAACTTCAAGTTGTATTATGTGCTTTCCTTGTTATAGAAATTTAAGTACACTAAAAGGTATACGAGTATATATACAATATACAATTGTTAGGTAATATGCAGATCTACGAAACATATTCCTGTAAGTTTCGAAGAATAGTCTGTTCGAAAAAAAATTTAATTTACAGTAACTGCCGCTTAATAAAATCACTGGTTAATAAAATCAGCCGCTTAATATGATCAAATTGCTAGGACCGGAATCAAATCAATACAAACTACTTTTAAAGCCGCCGCTTAATAAAATCAACATCGCAGGATAATAAACTCAAAAATATTTCTCAACAGCCAAAAATATCATTTCTGCACACTAAAAATATTTTTTATTTGCATTGTGATTTTTTTTTTTTTTTTTTTTTAATAGGAAGAAAAAAAAAGTTACAGCACGACAAACCCTCCGTTATCGTTGATTGTCGAAGATTTCACACTTGCAGCACAGTTACAAATTAAACACGGCCCATAACATATCTCCGGAACAATTTGAATAAGCTATTCTTCAAAGCGCAGTAATAAGTTACAAATTTGATTTGAAATGATTTTTTTTTTTTTTTCTAATTATTAAAAGACAATTTCTAGTTCTTATTTTGAAATTACTATAATTCATGAGGTTTAAACGGAAAGATTTTAAATTTATAAGAACAGCGTGAACTTTTGGTAAAGTAATGATGATTTTCCTCTAAAGGAGAGCGCATGAGAACTTGGATTACGTTTAATTTACTTATATCGAAGAAACAATTAGTTAATTGTCTATCAAAAATTAATTAATATTGTTTGCTAATTCCATTATTCGTGACCATTTGAAGTTTCTTTCCAAATTCAGGGAAGTAATACCTTTTCCTTAAGTGCAGGAACGTTCGCCGAAGATAAAAATCAGCCGCTTAATAAAATCACTTTGGCTCAGAACGAATGCGATTTCAATAAGCGGCGGGAACTGCATATATATATATATATATAGTTATTGAAGAATAAATTAAATGTTGTGTGAATGGGGTATATATAGGTAGTTCCAAAATTTCTAATGACAACTTCAGGACTGCCAACCATCTCATTAATAAGCGTAGACTTGTTAACGTCCCTTGAAAATACGCCCCTTTTCCCACACCACTTTATATTTAGAGCAATTCTCTCTAAATAGTGTTACGATTAAATAAGAATGAAATTACTCTAAAAAATTACTGGTGTACAAAAAAAAGGCGGTGACTAAAAGTACTACGCTTCATAATGAGATGGTTGGCAAGCATGCAACTCTAAAGCTCTCGTTCGTTTAATATTAGATAAGCTTGAGTTGAAGTAGGTTTTAAGGTCGCACTATAGTTATGCATTGAGCATTTGGTGATGGTCTGGGACTCATTGTTAGGGGTGGTTCGAAGGCATGAAATGCTAATCTCGTGTAGTGGCAGTGTAACCTCTGCGAGGGGATAGCTTCACTGCTTCAGTAACCCTCAGAGGTATTTTTGAGGATATAGAGGACATAGCGGTCACAACAGATTTCTCGTGCATTTACCTCTATTATTGTACATGACAGTCTTTGCCTGAATTGAATATCGAATCCGCAATCTTCCAATTACAAAATAAATGCTCTGCCGACCAGAATTACCGTGGTCCCTTAATATTATATGAAATGGTTTATAAATATAACCCCAAATCTTAGTGATCATTTTACCAATATATTCAATATAAGTGTAACTTCTAACAGAATACGTCTCTTGTCTCTTCTGAAATACGAATCAAACTCAAAAGAGTTCGATCTGTAAGTTCTCCGTAGAGGAAAAGTTCAAAGTGAGATCATTAAATTTCTCAAAATTACGATACTACAGGTAGTTAAACGATATAGAAGATGTTTGGTAATAATTCCGATTGACCTCGCAGTGATCGACCGTTCACTCTCCACATAGTATAAACATATTTATGAACCAATTCTCTTCAAACTCGATTTATAGTTATCCCATATCAAAATTTCAACAAATTTTGTTTATCAACTTAATCCATCCTCTTGTCACAAAGGGAATTTTTGAACTTGTGTGTGTGTGAAATTTCTACTTGAATATTTTAAATTCACATATGAGAAATACTTAAGAATTCGCATATATTAATAATATGGAGGTGTCAATCAACTTTATTAATGAACTCAATTCATCAGCTTCAAAATGGCGGTAACTCCGATAGTTTCAAACTCACATATAAAACCTATTCGTGAACCGATTTGTGGGTAAGTACATAACCCACTCGAACTAGTTTAATAATCTACTTAAATCGTTTTTTAATTTCAAACTGACAGTCATTTGATAAGAACAATGACATAAATCTACTCTTCCGACTTATCAGGAAGGGCTCCTTTTCTTTTCTCTTTCTTTATAGCTGTATTGCTCCGATGACAATACATTCAAGTATTAATGTATTAGTAGTAGTGGTGTATTACTCAGATGAAAATACATTCAAGTAGTAACGAACACGTTCCCAAACTTGAACTCAAAATTTGTCGAATTTTAATCCTTTTCCTATAATTCAATTGAGTTGAAGTTTTACATACATCGATATTATCTACATTTGATCAATGATAGTTTTCAGTACATTTTGAAATAAAAGCAATTTTTTTTTTTTTTTTTTTTTTTTTTTTTTTTTTAGGACTGAGGGCCTATTAGTCTCAATCTGGGATTTTTGCGTTGTCGATTTCGATAGTTGGACATTTGTCGAAATCTAAAATTTATCTAAAATATAATTGAATAATTTGACAGCGATGTTATAATTTGAAAAAAAAAAAAAAACTAATAGTCCTCCGTCCTAAACTAAATTCTGCTTTTGCCAGAATTTCATCAAAATCTTTTTATTATTATTATTATTATTATTGAAAGAAAAAGAAAAGGAAATTAATAATAATCAGTATCGTTACAAGCGATATCGAAAAAGTTTTTTTTTAATAATTTTGAATTAGGAAATAAAAAGTGCGCGTGAAATAATATGAAATAAAAATAAGTAAAAAAATGAATTTAATGATTTAATGTTTTTGTTTTTCGGGGGCAGCTCATGCATATAAAAAATGCGTATTAAAACGAGTCGAACAAGGAAGCGAAATAAGTATTGAGTTATATTACGATAAATACGATATATAATATGATACGATATATTAGACCTATCGTCCAGGGTTAGTAGGCATTTTCGTTGAAAGAAATAGTTTGTTCGTTCGGTGCAACTTGCACATTAGTCCCGTGAGGTACAACTTTCACATTAGTCCCTTGAGGTACAACTTTCACTTTAGTCCCGTCAGGTACAACTTGCACATTAGTCCCGTTTAAATATATTTTTCATGTATTTTTTTAATAATTTTGAATTAGGAAATAAAAAGTGCGCGAGCAAAATGAAATAAAAATAAGTAAAAAAAGGAATTTAATGATTTATTTATTTATTTTTTTTTTTTTTTTTTCAATTTTTGCCTTATCTCTAACTGACAAGTACTCTAAGTGACAACCTCGCAGCGTTCCAAAAATTTTACACTTATTTATTATACTCCCACCACCACTAGGATAAAATATTACTTATTTTTACATGAAAAGACATGTTTTAGCATTAAAATATTTAAGTGGTTTAATGCAAAAACATGTCTAAACTTTATGTCCCCCCCCCCCCCCCCAAAAAAAAAAAAAAAAAAAAAAATAGACATGTTTTAGTATTAAAACACATATCGCATTAAAATATTCAACAAAAATTTCTTAGTTACGAAAGTGGTGTCAATATAGTAAAACGGGAGTAAAATTTTATTATCGCTCCGAGGCCTGCAAAATATATCTTTCCATCGAGTAAATAACTAGTGTTTCATTCTGCGAACGCACACTATTTTGTTAGAACTCAGATGCATGTTTTCTTCCATCATGTTTCTCTTTTCTTTTCTTTTCTTTTATCTTTTCTTTTAACCATTCTGTATTGTATTTAAAAAAAATTTAAATAACACAAATGAAAAAAAAAAAAAAATCTCTCTCTTACGCATTAAAGACGTTGAAGGCATAAAGGTTCATTCAATCGAAAAATCTATTTTCTATACTTTTGAATATTCTTGCAAACCTTTCAAAAGTGCAATGTCACAAAAAAAATCCTGAAAAAGCGGATATTTAAAACTTTTTCAAAGTTATTTCACCCAACAAAAGATGCAAAGAGAAATACGTTTTCAAATTCGGAACCGTTTGAAAAGGATTAAATTTAAAAAAATATATAATAATAATTGCGTATTTCCCTCCAATAAGAAAACTTTTGTAAAAAAAAAAAAAAAAAATGAAGAAGAAGAAGAAGAAAGAAAGAAAATTTAATTGTTGAAGTAGTTGTTAGCAATACTATTGAGCGTGGGCGAAGGCAGAATGGGGGCCCCCTGGAAAATTCTACTAAGCATTTTTTCTTTAAATTTAAAGCTATGCTATCAGAATTTTATTAAAAAATATATTTTTTCAGGTTGTGCTCCCCCCCCCCCTGAAATTTTTTCTGGCGACGCCACTGCTATTGAGTGTTTTCTACTGTGAACATCAACACTTCTAATCTAAAAAAAAAAAGATTTAAAAAAAAACTTTCATTTTGAGAATTTTATTTCTATATATTTTTTTTATAATTTTTTTTTCCTAAATATAGTTGGTTGGGTTTTATGTCGCACTAGTGCTGCGCAGATGGGCAATTGGCGACGGTCTGGGACACATCCCTAGAGGTTATCCGGAGACATGCCATCGCAATTTTGATCCTCCACGGAAGGGATGGCTCTCCCGCTTCGGTAAACCCCAGAGGTATAATTTTTTATAGGAACATGGAGGACATTTCGGCCACGACATATTTTACGTGCACCAGCAACCATTAGTGCACACGACGGTCTTTGGCCGGCTCCAGTACCGAACCCGCAATCTTCCAATTACGAGGCCGGCGCTCTACCGACTGGGCTACCGCGGCCCTTTTCTAAATATAAACGCATCAGTTAAGTTCTGATGTTATTAACCCTTTTCGTACGAGTGTCCAAAAAAAAAAAAAAATACTTTTAGATATTCTTCTAAAACAATACATTATTAAAAATAAATAAATATATAGAATTTTGCTTATTCATGTTTAATTCGTTAAGTGCCGTAGACATGTATATATTCTCATAGACGTCGAAACATAAGAGCAAGGGGAGGGCACCTGCCCCCTCATAATAATTTCTAATCGGTAAAATATTATTATTTTAAAATTATATTTAATGCTTTAAAACTATTTCATCAGCCTCGATGATTATCTAGATTGCCAAATAAAATTTATATTACAGAAACAATTAGAGTCACATCAAACGAACATGGATAATGTTCGTTCTAACCTTTACCTGAAAGTAGAGAAAGTAAGTTTTCCATATTCTGTTTGGTTTAATATAACCTGTATAATTTTTGTAAATAAGATGTTTTAGCCTGAATTACTTGCAAAAAAATATATTGGTGCGAATACACAGACTTTCTTAATGACATGGATGAACCAAATAATTAACCGTTCGAAGCAAGATGAATTTCCAAATTAAAGCGAAACTTTTACAATGTTCAGTTTCCACCCACCCGAAAAATTTACTGGCGACGTCACTGTATATTCCAGAGTAGCATTTACTTCCTCGATTGCTGAGGATAAAATTTAAATCATTCAATAAAGAATAACTAATATTCTTCAGTTAAATACAGTAACAGGCTACTGTTCAAAATAACAAAAGATGCCGACTTCAAATCGTTAATATTGTATGGAAAGGTCTAACTGCTTTTATAATATGCAAAATTAATATTTTAATTTCGTACTATTTAATCTATCAATATTCGTGTATCCCATATTATAATTAAAAATTAAAATTTTATTGCTAAATTTAGCAAAACTTAATTAGATTCCCTTTAATTCTTATACCGCAATCCATTTTGTTCACATTCACATTTAATATTTTAGTCGTTAATTTTTTTTACTACTTTCATTTTATTATTTTTAATATTTTCATTTTATGCTTAAAAAGCGTGTTTCCGATAATTCCAAGTGCAATATGACTTTAAAATGCCTGTTATATCTGTTATGTCTGCTTCGATCTAATAAATCTGTTTAATTAAACTATCTCGTAGCAGACAACACAAGAATAAATTTCAACTACTTTATTTCGACATTTAATTTCTTATTTCAAATAACTTTCCTGGAAAAGCTTTATGTGTACTAAAAACTTTTGCGTGGTCATAATTAACCTCAAAAAATGCCTTCTAATGTAAAAGAAAATAACATTGGCAGGGATGACAAGTAATATTGAATGAACGTTTGAAAAAAGAGAATTTTTACCTCTAAAGTTTAAATATATTTATTGGTTGGAGATACAAAATGTGATCTGAATAATGATTAAGAAATACCTAAAATTAAAATAAATAAGAAATCAAGGTGTATTTGTTAAGTTTTCTTTTTTTTTTTTTTTTTTTTTATGTATGTCTTAGTGTAAAGGTCAATTGACGTGCCTCTAAAGAGGTCGTTCTAAGAAGTCTTAGTTTTTATCTTAGTTTCGAAAAACTCCGAAAAACTAAAACTAGATCAAACAGCGTGGCCTGGAATCCAATCCGGCACTTGCTGATTTAAGCGCAGAACTACTCGGCCACAGGTGTGGAATAAAAATTCTGGGAAAGGAAACATTTTAAAAAAAATACACACTATATGGCATTTTAGATAATTTAATGCAACAGTAAGGCTTGTGTGTGTGTGTGTGTGTGTGTGTGTGTGTGTGTCTGTTTATTTGTGCACTAGCCATAACCCTTTAAACGTTTTTTCCCGTACAGCTTACGAACATTACTTTTGTATCAATTTGCACAAACTGATGCCGATATTTTATTAAGGTATTTCTTTCAAATAAATGGCTTACGAACTGATTAAAAAATATATATTTAATTAACAAAAATTATTTTCTTCGACATTCATGCGTTAAATAATTAAAATAAATAAACATTCTTTTTTTTTTTTTTCTTCCATAAGCTAAAAATAAGTTAATTTTGATTTTGAGAAACTAACGATTTCAACGACACATTACATTTGAATTGAATCTTAATTTGTAAATCACATTTTAACCACATTTTGTGTGATAAATTTAAAAATGCCTAGATTAACCAATCTTTTACTCACATTTGCTGAGATTGTGCGTGTGCATGTCTCGTCAAGTAATGCAACTGTCATCTTTAAAAAAAAAAAAAAAAAAAAAAAAAAACCCTCATATAATTAGACTATATCATTATATTCAATGACTTAATAGTTTACATACCTGTCCAATATTGGCAATAATGATATATTTTGGTATCAGTAGTAGGCACCTATGAAAATGTTATACGTTAAAACAAAATCGGAAATTTAACACAATTAATGAATTCTAGAGATGCAATTTTTAGCCATATAAAAGCAGATAGTAAAAAAAAAAAAAAAAAAAAAAAAAAAGTAAAAAATAAAAATAAAATAAAATAAGCGGATTCAAAGCAAGTAAGACTTGTATCCCCTTTTTCAAAAGAAGAAATAACGACCATATGCAAAAAATTCGACCTGTCAAAGTTAAATTGATCTCCTTCTAAAACTAATGGCTTGAAATATTTGTACCGTAATTTCTTGTAGGTATTTCCCACAGGTAAGATGTGTCATTTCTCCACCAGAAAATTTATTTAATAAAGAAATCTATACTTTTTCGAAGGAAGAGCTCGTACAAATATAAATTTATTTATCAATTGAAATTTCTGGTACAAAACTGGATTATATAACCTCCGGGGTATCTACCAGAAATTACGGTAATTCCAAAAACTAAAAATAGAAACTTATTGGGTCAACCCTGATTGTGAGGCGAAAGTATGTGGGATTTAGAAAGCTTATTTTTAGACTTAAAATTCAAAGGTATCTTTTATTATACAGTGTGTCTAAGAGAGAACACCCTCATTTGAAAATAAAAAATTTGTTTTAACAAAAATGTCGATAAAAGAATAAAACAGCTGTATATTTATTCTAAAAGTTGTAAAATATTTATACAGTAATTTAGAAATTAGTAGCAAAATTTGCCAACAGATGGTGTTGTATGTTGTACAGAATTGTCGAAATAAATAATCATTCAATAAAATACATGACTTCAAACATGTTTCGGCTCACTGTTAAAAAAAAAAAATGCAACTTTGCTGCCAGAAATTCTCTGTAATTTGAGAAAACAGTCGTAAATTACGGAAAAATTAAGTTGACAAAACGCATTTCTCTGTAATTACAGAGAATTTCTGACACTGACAGCAAAGTTCAATTTTTTTTTTAACAGTGTACTGTAATCACCTTTCACATTTCAATATTTGAAGAGGACGTAATGAACTATATTTATATGGATTCCGTAGTGGTTACAGAGCGCCATCTGTTTGCAACTTTTGTTACTAATTTCAAAACTTCTGCGCAAAATTTTTACAATTTTCATTTTAAGCATAAAATGTGTACCATTCTTCAATCTTTATTTGATTTTAAGATTTTTAAATTTAAAATGAAAGGGTCTTCTCCTAGATATTCTGCACACTTATCATACTTCTATAAATAATAATATAAAATGTCTTTTTTTTTTTTTTAATATCGCATACCCATACCAATTAATTCTATTACATATATATATTAGAATTTTTATTACCGTATATACGATTTTATCATCGATTTCAGTACAATTTTCGACATTCCTAAAGCTTATTTTTATTTTCATTCAGGCTTCTTACACAATATGTTTTTAAAGACAGTCGCAGTCTCATATTACGAAAACAGTTCTTAAGAAATGTAATATTTTTCAACTGAAAATGTATATCCGCTACGAAATACGAACATTCCTGATAGCTTAGTGAGTATGTAAAAAATGTTCAATTTCAAATATATATATACATATATATGTGTGTGTAATATTTATAGTGTTCTACAAATCTTTTTGTGGAATGTAATTTATAAAGATTTGATGGTGGAAATATACTTTTACAGGTCACCGTTTTAAGATTAATATTAAAGTTACCGAAATATTACACTTCGAAAAAAAGAAAAATATGTATATATAAATTATCGTTAATTTAAATATATATATAAAAAAAAAAAATGTGTTTTTTATTTTTATAACAAAGAAAATAATTAAATTTTCTATAAATGTATTTCTATTATTGACTCTATTTAAATGGCTATATGTTTGGAGCACATTTATGTCATTACACAGATTTTATAATTATTGCGTTGGTTTTGTTAAAAATTCAAGAAAACATTAATTGTAAACATAAAATTTAGGTTAAACGATCCTTTTCAAACTCAGTAATTAAATCTAACTGGGAAAAAAATCATATTTCAGTCGGTATTTTATTATCAATTATTTAACTTTTTTAACACTTTCTAATAAAGTTGTTAAGACTTCGGTTTGTCTGTCTGTCATCACATTTTATTACCTTTATTTTACACAGAATGAAATTGAAATTTAGCATTGATATGGATAAAGAAATGAATGTAGTATGAAGAATGTATGATTAGCATTAAGAGTTACAGGGCAAGGAAAATGTTCACGTACATTAAGGGTTATAATCGGAATGACTGGAATTACATTTTCGATTTTATTAAACGTTTTAACACTTTCCAACCATAGCCTCCTAAACTAGCCTTCCGCGCGGCTCGGAAACTTGGCAACAGTTCAAACGGTAGGCAGCGCAATCTGGTACAGATTGCGCAACTTTTTTATTCAACTGTTACCAATAATTTTAAGAAGTGACATATGATATATATAATTGACGTTTCTTCGATTGTATTCACCTTTTATGTATATCAAATCCCACTTTTAAAAATTTTTGGTGGCTGTTGAATAAAAAAGTCGCGCAATCTGTACCAGATGGCGCTGTCTAGTTCAAGCGGTAGACAGCGCCATCTGGTACAGATTGCGCGACTTTTGCGCTACTACCGCTTGAACTGGTGCCAAGTTTCCAAGTTACTCGGAAGGCATCTAGTTTAGGAGGCTATATTCCAATAATGCTTAAGAGTGTTCATATATTTAATTAGCCTGTCTGTATTTCTGTCTGCCCCTTGAATGATCACACCATAGGCAAAGTACAATGAAAATCAAGTAGAGTTGGAAAGTGTTAATAATATATGCGAACAGCATGATTTTCCGTTCTTGTTTTAATAAGCTTAAAAATTTACAAAATAATCTAAGCTACTCGATCAATGTAGAGTAAAAATGTCCTAAGCACGCCACCCACCACGCTATAGAAAATGTGCCCTTTAGAACAAACTTGAACCCATTAGCTGGTGCCATATAGCGTGGTTTATGGCTTTATTCCAGCTACGCGGTCCTATAGAGCAGCGGTCGCCAACCTTTTTGAATTCACGGACTACTAAATTCACCGTTTAAAAACCCACAGACCACCAATATGGTTGTTAAGGAAACATAAATATATTTCTAGAATAATAATTGGGAAGATGATTTTTATAAAGATGACAAAAAAAAAAGTCTATTTTATAAAAAAAAAACATTATAGGTGCTTATTTTGTTACATAAGAAAAGCGTAAATGCTAATTTTGCCATAAAAACGATGATTAAAGTAGGTTTAGTTGTAATCAAACAATCGGGGAAGAACTTTAACACCTTTTCATTGCTTCCATGTCATAAGAAACTCTGATAAAAGATTTAACTACAATGATAAACTGCTATTTCCATTTATAACACTGTATTTACTAAATTTAGAAATATGTATATTATATTTTTAGCTTTCTCATATTATATTATTATATAAATTATATATTATTATATTATATAAATTATATTTTTGTTGCGTATATTTTAAACCTTCGAAGAATTCGAATATTCCAATGAATTTATTGGGTTGATCAGAAAGTCATGTCATATTTTGCTAACAGATGTTGTTAGTGCATTTTTTGGAGTAGAAGCACCTGCACACGCACCGCACTGAAATACTATCTAAGGTCCCACTTCTAACCCATTCAATAAACAGAAAATTGTTCGATTTGAATGAGTTGTATAGATTTTATACGGATTTGAAAATGGAGGAAAAAACTTTTCGTTTTCGCTATGTTTTGCTTTTTTATTTCCGGAAAGTCAAGAATGCGATGCAAGCTTGTGAAAAGCTGCGTAAAGTTTATGGGAACGATGCTCTAAAGACACGTCAGTGCCAGCGCTGGTTTGCGAAATTCGTTTTCTGGCGATTTTGATGTGAATGATACGCCTCGTTCAGGAAGGTCATTTGAGGCTGACAATGATGAAATAAAGGCAATGGTTAAGGGCGTGCACCCGGAAATGAAGATTTCTATTCAACATGGCCG